>UYRU01041709.1:4156-16021 GCA_900617775.1 Dibothriocephalus latus | reverse complement strand
AAGTCCTGGATTTTCTTGAGTTCCTCTTCAATAGTGTCTTCTGAGCAAATTTGTCTTGGTCTTTGCGCTAAGCAGCGAACTAGATTCCGCTTCTATTGGAGGGGGGCGAAACTGTTAAAGTAAGCATATTCTCCAGATCAGGTTAACTTTCTATACACACCCTTTCGGACGCTACAGTGCGGTCAACGACTTAGGAGGACGTCCAGGGGACGGAGCGAAACTGCTATTTAGATATCCACCGTGAACTTTATACATTATTGTGCTTGATTGACCAAGTTTAACAGTGTTTCTATGTCGGCTTCCGTTGTGGCGATTGCGAAGACAAAATAAACTTAGCGACCGTAGTGTCTAAGCTTGTGGATCTGTTCACTTAGTAGAAATTTCTCCAGCTTGCCCACGAATATGTCGGAGAGGTCCCAGAGGCGAGCCCGTTGCAACGGCATCTATTTGTCTGTATATTTGGCTGTCAAAAAGTAATTGTACATTTAGTGTGCATTTCAGTAGCAGTTACTTCAGTGGATTTATCGGTCTTTCTATTTCTAGTTGATTTCTCAATAGGAATTCGCAGATGTACTCGATTTTTTCGGTAACTGGGACGTTTGTTAACAGCGAGGAGACGTCTAGGGAGAGCAACCTCATGCCATTTAAGTTCGCGTCTTTGATGTCGTCGATAAATTCTCTCCCTTTCCCCCTCCCCCTTATTGTCGCTTAATTAGCCGCTTTTTACTACCCCCAACCCCTTTCCCTATTCCGGGGGCTAATTTTCCTGTAATATTGAATTTAATTTACCTCCAATTTGACCTTTTACACTTTACCCCCCTCCCATATAAATGTGATAGCATGATGATAATTTAATTTACTCTAGTGTCCCGTAAACGTAGGTGCACTGGAAAACCAAGGGGGGGGGGGAAACAAGATCAGGGCATGAAAGGCGTTATTGGGTTTGTGTTCCCATTAGAGATCCCAAACATGGGGGAGGTCTTGGTATTATACATATACATGGGCTCAGGCACCAGCCAACTAGTGCCTTTAGGGCATTCCTATTCAGCTGGATGTGAGTCCGGTTTGACATCTACGGCCGTCTATGTTCAATCCGCCTCCCATCTACATTACTTTATTTTGGCACCCGTGGCGTACGGATGAGCGAAGAAGGAGTGCGATAGAAGGTACGCAAGCTTATTATCACGTAGCAATAATTCACGCGTAAGTAATCTGGATAAACCTATCTGCATAGAGCTTTGAATGCAAATAATACCGGGTGTTTTGTGAATAAGTGTGAACTCCAAATGCGTTGACCAACACCTAACACCAACTCAGCAATATTTAGGAGTCAAAATTTGTTAATTTACGCACCAACTGTTTTACGTTTGTCCAAAGTTTACTAGGAGGTTTAAATATCCGCTGTAAAGCACGAGGCAGCCTCGTTAGCAGCAGGCATTAACCTACTTCACACTGGCGCCTTTTTTATCATGAATCCTTTTGCGAGGCTAAGTATTTTGCTGCAAAGCTAACAAATTTACGGCAGTCGGAACCTCAATTTAAGTTGATTTAAGGGGCCGAATTGACGAATTCCAATCTCAATTAATACTGAGCTTTGCAGGTATACCGTTGCGCAAACGTCGTCTGTAATTTATACGCGTCACGTGACGTTGAGGATAAACTAAAGCGGGGGTGGGTTACAAAATATTATTCGCCAGTCGAAAACCGGTCTAACTGCGTCGCCTTACGCTCCCAGACAATAACAAATATCCGCAGTCCCAAAAAACAAAAGAGGAAGTAGTGGCAGGGAGCGAAAGTTGGTTAAAAAAGACAGGTGTCTTAGTGAAGATGCAAGTGCGAAGGATGGGATACATTGCCTTGAATAAATAACACCAATTGTAGGATGTGTATAAGTACTGTCCCTGCCATAAAATTGGAAGCTATAGCATCCTTATGAAAGCAATACCCAAACTATAACCATCAAATGACTATAGCATGCATTTTTTATAAGACTTATTGCAATATACATTATCGCAGTAAGCGAACTGATTTGAGATAAATAACTGTTCTGAATGTTTTCTAAGTAGAAGTGACTCGAGATATACCAGGTGCATTTCCTCCTACTGTGCGAGTAAGGCAATTGTTATCAGGTAACCTTCGCACGAGCATCATTGCGATTTTGTAGTAAATATTTACTTAGAAGAATGAATAAGATCGGCATGAAAGAGGAAGGAAGAATGAATGATGTGATAGCAAGATCAGACAGGAACTGGGGAGCTCGGCTACTTCTAATTTAGGAATAAGGGGAGGTATACACATGATAAAAAGAAAAAAGATTCGTCATTTGGAAAATAACTCCTTATCCACAGAAGATACATACGTTTCTGATTTGGGGGGGAGGGGTTACGCAGGTATGATTTTCAGATCTTTGGTCGTGCGGCATAAGCAGGGCAGAATGCGGGCTGTTACGTGCAAATGTTCCCATGTTTTTATTTATAAAGTTTATTCGGCAAGCGTATGATTTTAGCAATCCATTATCAGGTCGAATAAAGTGCAGAGACAAGGAAAATCGTTCAGTTTGACGGGGTTATTATGGATCTTTTGATTATAACTCATCGTTCTCACGCCGCACGCAGACGATTTTGTGGAAGCAGGTGGAAATTAGGATAGATTGTGAGCTTTGGACATGGGTCAGGTGCGATGAGTAATGAGAATGATAGGCGTCGGATTTGACCACGCAAGTAAAGGGTGTGTGTTAGCGTTTTCTGACATTATAGCACTAGATTCGCTAGCCCTATAGCCACTACCTCGGCTATTGCTAGCACCCGTTGGCGTAGGCCCTTGGAAAAGTTAGCCGGTGTCCAGCAGACAATCTCGATATCTCCATTTGTATAGCTACGGCGATTTGGATGGAAAATGTGTCTGAGCACAGAACTGGAGATTGATCTTGTTTCGCCTTAGCCTAGCCAGGCCGGTATAGGTTTGCATACTCGCTTTTTCAGGCGCTTCGAAGTTCTGCCAAATTATTCTGTTCCACATGAGCAACTGAAAGAGTAGATAACGTGGATTTGGCATTCAACAGGAGTCAATCTTAACCTCCTAATCGTATCCATTTACGGAAAAGCTGTTTTTACCCTAACATACTGTTTAATTTGTGAACCAAACATTTAAGCCCGTAATATTTAATTCCACGCAGTGTCCCATTAATTATACACCATAGTCTACATCGAGGACATAATTTGATGAGAACTATGCAATGCCCTCTTAATTGCGCCAATGGATTTATGGAAATAATTTGAAAACTGGGATTCCCGGACGCAAACACAGCGGTAGACCGACATTAAAATTACTCGGGAACCGGGACATTGTTTTAAAATTAACTAACATTTTTTCTTTGAATATATATATCGGCAAAGATGTGATTCTCGACCAAATGAATGCAAGAAAAATAAGTTTTCTTACGCGTTCTCGAAGATATATTTTTTGATATATAAGGAATATGTGAAGCTGTAGAAAAATAAAAAGCCCTTTGCACGTGGCCAAAGAGAAGTGAATTAATAAGCCGCTATTTTAGCATGCCTACAAAACAATCAAGAGAACACATCAACTGAAAGCATCCTTTCATACGAAACCGCAGTCTACTCCGTCACCTATTGCCGATCGGACGGCATCCTACCAAGGAAAACTGATTTGGCATTTGGAAAAAAAGTAATAATCCGCAGAAGAAGCATATCTTTTTTCGATTAGAAAGAAATGTTTAAGTAGGTTTGCAAGATCGTTCATCATGCGGCAAAATCTCATACTATTTAAGACAGGACATAATTTCGGCTATGCACTGTTTTCAGCAGCCTGTTAAACATTTCTGAATAGAGTTTATTTGTTTATGCAGAATTTATGATTGCATATCTTTTTGGTGCCTTTATATATTAAAATAAATTTGATAGAAAACCAGCTCGAGAATATCCTTTCTTGTACTTCTGCTCAAGGAGCAGATTTATTTCGGCTTAACAAAGTGCTGAATAAAATAATTGTTTATTTTTAGCTTAATGTGAGTATTAAAACTTATATCCGTTTATTCATGTCCACATTGTATACGCAGTTCAATGAGCACTAGACTTTACCTTCTTAGTTGCATGAATGAATTTAGGGGATTTCGAATCCATTTACTTATAACCTTCAACTCTTAAACGCAAAGGCAGCGTTAAATTAGGCTTAAACGAACTCGGATGCATATTTTAAAATATCACTATATTTCAACTTGGGGTATATATTTCGGGGAAGATATGGATAGCCACCAAACGACTACAAGAAAGATATGTTTAATAACGTTTTTGTAATATATAATTTTTGATCTGCGAAGAATACATTAAGCCGTAGAAACAGTTAGAACCCATTTTATCGGGTAGGGATTTGCAACTGGCTAAAAAACTCGGATAAAGGAGCCGTTATTTCCGCCTTCCCGTATGATAATTAGCGCTACAACTCCTCCTTATTTGAAAACGCAATACAGCCTTTTGATTAACATGCCGGGTGGTCAGTCTGTAGGTGTAGATCGGTTGCTTACCACCAGAGGTATCTACAAATGCACTTTCTAGATTGCATTCCTCCTTTTTTGTCGTCTAATACATCACTATGCGAATGGTGGCGGGCATCTTCCACATCTGTTGCGAAATGTCTCTGGACATATTGCAAATGTCAACCGCCTTCATGCAGGCTCATACCAGAACACCTCTAGATATGCAGGAGCTAGGTCTGCAAAAGCTGCCTCCAGCATTCATTAGCAGGTCAGTGGAAGCACCTGATTGGTGGCTTCGTCCGCATAGCGAACTGGCTTACTGACAATCGTTCTGCCTGACGGATGATTGGCAAAATACTTTGGCTCAACGAGCAAATGACTTATAACATTGTATAGCAGGAACTTTTTTTTAAGTGTAAAATCACTATATATAATAGCTAGTTTTGCGTCAGGTACCCTCTACTTTGTCAAAGCAAAATAAAAATTAAAGACTGAGAAATAACTCCCTTGCTATTTTCTGTGGAAGCTGCGAGAACATTTCGCGTAAATCGAAAAGCATGTTGCTCGTTAGAATTAAAACTGTCCGTAATACCTGCTGTTTTAGTCACTGTGGGTTTTAGTTCCAAGATTCGTTATGGCATAATGTTATTTTAATCTTCTGTTATGAGGCAGATGGCCCCTGCGGCAGCATTCACTTTTACCTTTATCATACGAATATCAATAGTATAATAAGCCGCTTTCTAATATTATGTATATAAATCAAGTGACATTAAACAAAATTAACTAACTGAGATTGTAATATTTTTACTCTATGGGAGGGCAAGCCATAATATTTCGCTAAGGTACGAGTGTTGAGTTCTTAGGGAACGCATTTTTAGGCTCCTTAAAATGTTTCTCACTCGGTAAGCAATGCATATATGTGTACTATGCATTTGACTTTCATTTACAATCAGCTCCACCTTCAAATACTTGTTTGCAGAAAATCAGCACAATAGCTTTTGTTGTACTCGACTGATAGCAAATGAGGCTTTTTTATTTTTTTTCGTCCGATTTTATGATTAAGAAACATTCTTATTGTTACATTTTAAGACTGCGCAATCTCCATTTATATCCTATTGCAGCTGTTCTTCTTCAGTGTACGTTTTGAATTACATGGTGCAGTCTGCATTGTTTACAACATCGAATGAACATCAAACCTTATGTGCATAATGAAACATGGTGTATAAATATATGGTATTTCTCTCACGGTAGGCATGTAGCTTGTGAGCTGAATAAAGCAAACAGAAATACGACGGCATATGGACCCAAAATTTTGATATGATTAGAAAAGATTTTTTTATCCCAGAGGATACAATTTGAAGACTACGTTAGAATCTGGCAAACAAAGAACGAAATACGTTTCATTTTGAAAATACCTTTCCAAAATATTTAGAAAAGACGACCTCCATTCACAAACAATAAAGTTAGGCGCAGCAAATCACAACATCAGGAAAGCAAAGACAATCTTTAATCGTCATTGGCTGAAGTTGTTTACGTCGTGCATAACTGCCCTTTGGAATTTCGTCAACATGAGCCAAACTCGACTGCTTGCAAAATGGCACTAGCATCGTTCTCTTATGACCTCATTGTAGTCCGTATAAACAGAGAGGAATACAAATCGGTTTATTGTGGGCGAAGTGGGCAATCCGACATGTTTATAAGACAATGTGCATGCAAATGCAGGGAGGAAAAACGTGGCGGCTCATTTCGGAAAGCGCGCTTAAAGAATTTGATGAAAGCATGACGTCCTAGCTGACTAGTAAGAGATACAATATATTTGACCATGTTCTCTATAAAAGATCGAAAATGTACAGAGAAAGTGTACACGGCTTAAACAGTTATTGTTTATTTTATGACGCCTTTTTGAATAGACTTTAGTCTAAAAGATGGCCTTCTGGTCTTTCTGAAATACATTGATGTAAATATTAGAAATGGCATAGGTAGTCAGTCCCAATCCAAAACACATTGGAAAAATATGGTCAGTAGTTTATGAATATTGCATTACTTAGCACCACGGTAAACCAGTCTATGGCACCAAGCCCCGCCGCAGATCACATGTAAAATGTGCATCACGCCAGCCATTCCATCTTGTATTACTATCCACGGCAAGGGAGCCACGGCGCATTAGTAATAAGACATTAGTGACCCACAATTTTGCTTCCTCAATTCTCCATGCCTAGTTAAAACAATCGCCTCCTTAAAAAAAATTAACCGCATTTCACTCCTCAGTTAAATTTACTGTTGCAAAGTGTAGATGGGCATGCTAATTGCTGTGGCCGCGCACGCCCTTGAAGCAACCCACAAACGGCTGCTTTGACGTAAGTCCACGTGACTGTCTGCGCGGCCGTAAATGAAACTAACATATCACTCCTTTTTACACATGAATCTATAGGAAAAAAGCATGGTGAAGCGTACGGAACAGAGTATAAAAATAATCTTCGCCTCTAACCCTGCTGTGCCCTAAGCTGGGTCGACGCAACTCCCATTATCGTTCAAATAACTTTTAATGGAAAATAAATTAGGTTAATTCACAAGTAGCTTGGAGAGCATATAATTAGTCCCTTTTCCGCGCAAAAGCTGACGTATGTGGATGCTGAGATATTTAGGCGTTTCGTGCTTAGCCGAGGTTCAGGCACGTGAGACGCTTTTCAGTGCACCGGGTTAGCATTGCAGGTTGAAATACAACCTCAATTTCAAACGCACTTCATTTCTAAAAAAAGGTTACGAGGGAATAGAGGCAAAGAATATCACATGCTACGGGCATATTTCTTTCCTTTAAGTGAACTAAAACCTGCTTGCTACTTATACTCTCTCGGTTGGGGCAAATTATTCCGTTGCCATGCCGTGCATTGGCAAATGGTGTCGTCATATTTCCTTCAAACTACCATTTAAACGGAAGTTTCCGTTTAATTTTATAAGAAACCAATATCCTAAAGCCGATTTTTTAGGATAATTATTGAAAGCCATTTATCCGCCTTTGCGTTGCTTTCCAGATTCTCATTCGCTGAACGACTAGCGGTTGAAATAGCCGGAGGGCTTTTAAATACAGAACATAACTCAAACACTCCCGTGAGCATAGTGAAAATTCAGCATACTGCAAAAGCAAATAATGAATGCAAACTAGCGGGCATTAAAGCGAAAATCATTCGAATAGCGCAGGCGAGTCTTACATGAAAAAAAGGATACTTACTTATCTCCCTTTTTATAAAGCTTGTTATTTTTCCTGGCACAATGCTTTTTTCTGGTAGTCAGAAGTGTACGGCGTAACTATCGCAGGTTATACGTTTTTGCAAAATGTGTTTGTGTACAATGCGGTGGGCATATGCACCTCATTCTTTCCCCATAGGGATATCCAGTTGAAATATTTCCCCTGCTATCATGTTAACATTTTGGGTACCTACCAGAACTCATTTCGTATTTCGTTGACCAGTTCATATAAACTATTAAAGTAAAAATCAGTGTTTTTTAGACAAAGTATTACTTTACTCTTTCGCAATAGAATATTCAGCGAGACACTTTTCTAGATAGAACAGTCATAAATCATGGCCAGTTTGCTTATGAATCTATAAAATAGAGCAGAATTTAAACGTCATCTCAGAGTTGGACAAACCATGTACATAAGTAAAGTAGCAATTTAAACTTCTAGAGGATGAACGAATTTGAATCATATATTAGGCCTGAAACGATAAAGTTAGCAAAAAAAAATTTCCTGCAAGGATCGTGAAACGTTGACTTAATTTTCCTACCATTGTTGCATTGAAATCAATATTCTAGCCTCAGATTTTGGCCTTCCTTGTGGCCTTGATTAGCGTCTGACAGCTGAAAAGCTTGGTGAGCTGTTAAAAAAGAATGCTTTTTAGATGTGTCTGTCCATGGAATAAAAGTGCAACATGATCAAGAGGAAGAAATGGACTTTTAGGCCATGAGCGTAAAAAATTCTTCTGTCTTAAGGACAGTTCTTTTCCTTTTGAATATTCCCTTTCTGCTCGCTCTTCTATTTTGGCATAAAGCATTTCGTTTTTTACCTTGCTATGGCATTTGCTAAATTATGCTTTTTATTTCTAATCTATTCGATTCTATCCCCACCGAACGATCCGTTCAAAATCACTTTCAAGATATAGCGATTGAATGTCAGAGTTGAGTGCACATTTATTTGAAAAGGTCAGATATCCTGCACTTCGCAGGTGCGAGCATTTGTGATAGATCGCGGGTATGCATTTTTCTGCATTGTAAAGTTCCTAAGTCCCATTGAAGCTTTCAGAAGTGGTGCCCATTTTGCTGAATTGTTTATGATTGTAGGCTGGGATTAAGGAGTTGCGCTTTACCTGCTGCCATGCGGTCCACCAAACTTTCACCTGATGTGGGTTGATAAGGGTGTCCTGCGAATGACGCCAAGATTCTTTAGCAAAAATTTCTATTCGCATGCTCAAATTGTACGTTGCTATTCAATCAAGTACTGGACTAGGAATTAGAAATATTGATTGACAGTACTTCCAACCACCCGTGCAAGCCTCACTAGGGAAGCAAACTGCAAGCTTTGGTATTTTTCATTTTAAAAAATCATGCTAAACACCAGTTACCCGGGTGGGTTGCCTCGTGGTTTGCTTTGGAATGCGGCCGGAATGAAAACGCGTAAAAGTTCATCCTTTTAATACTTTCAGCAAAACCTTCGCATTGTGCTTGGCTCGCAAAAGGCAAGTTGAAGAGTGATATGTGTGCAGTATGGACCAAATACGTGCAACATGCACAAGCTTGTAAAAGGTTGATTATTACTCGCATACCGGCGTGAACGCATTTAAAAAAACTAAGAAATAATAATGAACAACATTAGGCAAATTTAAAACTGAAAAGAAATATAATATAAACAGTGCGTTTGTGAAGAAAAATAACATATTCCCGATAATCCCCAAATGCCTGAGACGAAAAAAAAATATAAATTGGAACCATCAATTAAAATGTTTCCTTATGTTAA
Source organism: Dibothriocephalus latus (assembly GCA_900617775.1). Lineage (NCBI taxonomy): Eukaryota > Metazoa > Platyhelminthes > Cestoda > Diphyllobothriidea > Diphyllobothriidae > Dibothriocephalus > Dibothriocephalus latus. The sequence goes on along the minus strand of UYRU01041709.1, from coordinate 6,515 downwards.
AAAACTTAACGTAGCCACTTTCTTTTTATAAAAGAACATGTCTCTAGTCAAACAATTTTTCATACATATTATTAACGGATAACTATTTGTTTAATATCATCCTTTAAATTCTGGCATAATTTCCAGCATTAACAGCGTGTTCATTTGTTTATCCGTTAATTGAGATATCGTTTGAGCTTAACATCAAATCCTTTACAATAATATAAACATAAGGAGCATTTACCGAAAAAAAACATTATTTTTTGGATATTACTTCATTTAAAGATGGCCATGTGGATCACATTTATGAATGCCTTAAAGCAGCAAACCACATTATCGAGCAGCAAGTACGTCCACAACATAACTCTGATATTTTTATTTCTCATATTAGCAAAATACTCTCCATAATAAGTTACTTCTTTAAACAGCGATGTGAATACATATTTAACTGACGAATTTCTGTGTATATTACATTTTTATTCAAAGAAATGTCAAAATCAATTTAAAGATTTTTTTTAAAAATGCTTAAATTTACCTGAAGATAAACAATTTTGTTTGGCTAGAAATGAAAGAACCTAGTTTTTTTCTTTATAATGGATTACTTTTCGCCATAGTGGGCTACTTTCAGGATCTGATATAAACTTGCAAATGCGAAAACGGTGGCCATAGTTATGGTAATTTGTTGAAAGAATAATTAGTCTACTGTCTTTCGTTTCTAACTAACGCTTAAGCGGAACGTATAGTTTATAAAAAGTCAAGTTCTACATGACCTACTTTGAATAAAGCCGGCTTAATATTGCCTTTAAGGTAACATATTAGGACACTTTGCTTATTCGACATTAAGCTAAGCGGTAAAACCAAATGCGGCCAAAACCCTTTTGTTACTGAATGTTGTACAAGAAAAACTCCACAGGTTAGATAAATATCATTTCTAAAACATAAGGTATTTTTTCTTTCTGAACTTGGCTTAATTTGGCCTCGCTTGCATCTGAAAAATTTTGGATAAACTTTTCCGTTTCCGTAAGGGAGATGTTTCGCTCTCTTTTACCCTTTGGTAGTCCTTCCATAGAACAATGCATTTTCATCAAAAGTTTGGTTCTGTGGAACTCAGCAGCACCGAAAATTACTTCAATATGAGTTGACTCCCACTTTAGCCAAAACATATGCACATTACCCTGAATAAGCTTTAATAAAAGGGTGACTATCCTAACTTAAAGGCTATCCCGGATATGATTTTTAGTGGCTTAACGGAACTAAAGCCCAAAAAACTTATGAAATATATTTGAAACCGGATAACAAAAATCCTAAGGGAGTATTCACTAACCTTCTACTATAGCAATAGAATGAAGTGGAATAAGAACGTAAAGAGTTTAATATAGAAGAAATGATACAGACTAATAAAAATGTTAACGACCTTTTTTAGCAGTAGCCGGAGAATCGAATTGCCATGAAGAAGCGTTCACTTACTCGAAAGTTGTGATTTTGGTTCTTAGAGGGCTTAACAGGGAGGTCGCTTTCAGGACTTTTATTTCCAGGCACTCTTAAAACAGTCGTCAAACACCACGGAAGTATATGTCACTCAGGCACTGGAAGCTTACTGCCGAGTTTGGGTAAAAAGTACTGTATTCAAACATAGCTATAGCAAATGTAGGTGCATACCTTAAAGTTAGAAAAAATACAAAGGCTTACAGGTCCAATGAAGTGCTGACTGCTAAAGATGTTTGCATTTAGGCTGGGCTTTGACTTCAAGGAGAAAGTAAAAAAATGCCCGCATAGCATATGGAGTAGCGCACATTTTCTCACAAGCACGAATGAGACTCCTTCCAGAAAGTAATGTTTAACCGGGGTGACACCTCCAAATTCTAGAACCTCTGAAAGAGTAAGAAATCGAACTTTATAGTTTTTATTGGTATCCATGTAGTCCATAAACACTGCAAGGATTAAAGTGTGCCAACACAGCATTATAATCGGGTCCTCTCGAAAGTTCTTATATGTGACTGATGGTTTTTAACAATAATTCAAAAGTCAGATGATATAAAAACCAGGTTCCATGGATTGCCTCTTGGATTTCCTATCTTTCTTTGGTCGATGAACCATCATATATCAGTTTCGGGTGTCTCTCCTCCTACTTTATCGTAGGCCTCACTCACAATCGTTGCTTACATTTTGCTGTTGAATATTGACGCAACAAGGGACAAAAAGTTGGCCTCTTCTTATCTTATAGCTTGATAAATATAATTATTTTACGAAGATTAAAGCATACTACCAAATTGAGCAGGGTGCTAATGTCACTGTTATCTTCAAAAGTATAATTATCTTCAGAGGTTCCCTGTAAAAATGCACGAAATAGAAAATTTTTTAAGTATCCTACTAATTCATA
>UYRU01041706.1:43686-56913 GCA_900617775.1 Dibothriocephalus latus | reverse complement strand
TCTGTTTTTATAGCACGTTTTTGTTGCGAAAACATAAGTTTATGTAAAAAAGTTGAGAGGTAATTTAGACCTCTACCGGCTTCTCTTGCAATAACTTTGGACCTGAGATTACCACACATAATACTCGTAGCTTCGTATACAAAAATGTTAACTGCAAGCACATGTAAAGGCAAATTTTCCACCAAAATATGTAGGATAACAGTCGAAATCCCCATATCCACCGTTCATAGCAGAATGACTTTCAGACAAATGCACCGTTAAACCTTTAATTTAATTTTATTATTTTTGTCTTTTTCAAGTTAACACATAATATTTTTTTGAAGAATGTGAGTTACGCTATGTGGAACTATGCTATCTACAACGTAGTCCCTTTCAGGCGTTCTCTTTTTGAAGGCTTGAATGGTTGGCTTGATCCAAGTGAGCGCAGCATCTGTGGCCCCAAACAAGCCAACACCACTAAAACACCCAGGGGTACCGGTTCGAAGTACTCCGTATAACGTCCAGTTGCTGCCCGGCGTCGGGCAGTGCATTACCCTCCACTATCGCCGCGACAATGCGTCTGCAATTGTAAAATAAATGCCCTAACATTCGTGCATTTTTTAAAGTTTTTTCCGTAGAGTGTGCCAAGTACTCCAAACGAAATTCCGAAATTTGAAAAACACCGAAAGGTACTTATGCCTTATTTATATACAAGGTACAATTTTCTACCAAAAGAGAATAAGAAAGAATAATCTTACATGTGTTTTCCATTAATTTTACTTGAATTTATAAGGGCGGCTAAAATCAATGATACAAATGCATACTTAGTATGGTGCCATTTTTGCAAAATCTACTCCTTTGGGGGTCAGGAAAGAAAACGATAGTAAACAATCCGGCATCCTGGCCTGACTGGAAGGACTTGCAATCAGGTTGCTCACTAACCTGTAATATTCAACACTAATTAAGTTTGTTTTGTGAGTTACTCCCAGTCTTCAGCAACATGCGGAGTTTTGCCTGCAGCACGACTCGCCGTACTGTGAAATCTAGTATGATTCTTACCGTAAAGACTCTGTTTAAAACATATGTCAATCTTTGAAATAGGCGGCTTGAACACTGCCTCGCAAACCACCGATTTTGCGATTGTCAGCGGTTTCTCCACCAGCACTTCCGACTGTGGGGATAATTCTTCTGCTGAAAGGACAATTATTCCCCAGCCGGCAATATGGCATACTTTTCCATTCCTAAATTCGAATCCACAGTTGGGCAGGCAGGCGAATCCCACAGTTTGAGCTATACAAATGAAACGATTTGGCAGATGTATTTAGTCGCAAAAATGGAGTGTTCCTATCAGATGTCCTTAGGCCTACACTTTAAACATTTTGATGATATTTTTAAGTGCAAATTAGTTTAATTTCTAAAAATAGAACAATCAAACAATTTGCATGCGAACATGAAAGATACTTTGAAATCTGATGCAAACTATACTTTAGGTTTGTCAAGTGTATCGGCTGTGTGCATGTCGGTGTGGTACCTGCGTGAACTGACGTCATGTGCATACAAGCGCTTACCTTGCACTCTGCCTATCAGTGTAATCCACAAATTGTACACGGTGTCCCAAAAAGGTGTTCACATTTTAACTAATTGTAAAATTGGCTTATATCATAAGCCTATTATTCAGTAAATTGAATGATATTGACAAGTATCATTTTCTTGATTTTTCACGGAATATTCTCAAACTGACGTCAATTTTGAGCGTGACACTGCTAGCAAAGCGAAGAAATGTTATCGTATATACCATCAAGAATTTCCCTTGTATTGAGTGCATTCATGCTTAGAGGCTTCTTTTAATTTAACCGCGTTGCAATATCCAAAATTTTGTGAATAAAAATTAAAATAAAACTTGTAAATAATTTTGCATTTTTCAAGTAATACACGTATGATATACACCAGGTTTACAATGATTTTAAATAAATAACCGGTGTTGACACAGGAGCACACGCGGTTACAACATGGTGCAATGAGCCAAATGTGTAGTTATTACTATTGTGTAATGCGCGCAGAAAAGAATACAGTTTTTTTTCATTTTGCATATGGTGCATTTATGAAACTAAGGAAATGTGTAAATGTCCAGTGGCTGACAAGAATAAGATACGACCAATGGAAGACGAGTGTTAGTTTCGACACGTTTTGGATTGCATCGGGAATCCTTCATCATAGTCTGAGTCATGCGTAGATAGGGGGGAAACATGCACAAAATGCAAGGTGTTTATAGTTCACAGCATTTTTCTGCTTGCGTAACTAAATTATTCATCCTTGTAGTCACGGCTTGGACCCTAATAGGTGCGGTGAGCACTAACCACTTCGCGTTCGACTCACTAATTGTCGCGATTTTGTTGTCCACGTCGGCAGTGGACTTAGCAATTGCCTGACAATTATTATCGCCGTCGTCAGAATTGTAACTGGGCCTGGCCCTTCCCACATGACTGATCCTATTACTGAGGCAATGTTCCAGTCCGTAATATGGGGACGCCTAATCGTTGCGTTTGTTGGTGGACGATGGGCTGTGAACCATGAGTTGAAAAGCTTGTGGCTAACGCGGCGTTTGGCGTTTCCCTACTGCGTGCTGAGAAATTGCGTGAGCAGGATAATCAGTTACATTGGAAGGGTCAGGGCTAGCAATTACTCGGACGACAGCGGGCATAATCTTCGCGCCATTACCAACACCGGACGAACAAGAAAATCGCGGCCATTAGTGAATCAAATGCGAAGTGTCAAGTCATCACCGCACCAATTAAAACCCAGGCGGTGGCTACAAGAATGGACAATTATAGTACGCACGCGGATGAACGCTGCGAGCTATGAATACTGTGCAATCTATGCATGTTCCCCCCTATCTGCGCCTGGCTCAGACCAACCTAGCATTACCTATGATTAAGGATTTCCAACCCAACTCGGAAAGGTCAGGAAACAAAACGTTTATCATAGTGGTCGTATTTGCATCTTGTCCTTCTAAACTGCTTCGTGGAACTCGCACATGTACTTTTATTGGCAAATCCAGCAGTGTTTTAAGCACGCTTATAATTCATACTTTCAAATAACCTTGCAGAAAATGCCATATGCTTATTTATGCACAAAAATAAACAACGAGCAGACCTACATCGTTTTACTTCACGCGTCAACTTTAACAGCGCAAAATCGAAGTCTTTCCTTGGTTCATGCAATTGCTACTTTGGATGCATTATCACGCGTCTGACCAGGACATTGTATGCCATATTGTTAGTTATGAGATCCTTCATTAACGACCAGATCTCCGTCTGGAAATTCGTTAAACCTAAACGGTCGTCCAAGTGGAATGTCGTTGCACGGAAAGATCGCTCTGATACAGTGTGCGGCGGTCAAAACCCATGTGGGCGAAATCAAAGATCCTCCGCAAAATGGATATGCACCATATCCTGAGTAGTATACTCCTACCTATTTTAAGGAAAAAAAAGAGCATCTTCAGTGGGTCATTTGCGTTTAAGATAAACATTGAAGGAGTTCTTGTAATGTTTGCTTCTGGAAAAAAATAATGCCGAATATTTGTTAGCTGTGTTAGTACTTGCAGGCTGTCCCTACAAGTCACTTCTGTGGCTGACAGGCAACAAGGGCTGATTGTTCAATGCGAACCGTCTGGAAGTCGCGTATCTTCCCCGTGACGGTCTTCAGTCGATGACCTTTAACCGGTGGGCGAATATCCACTGACGTATGCAGGTAAGTACGCAGGTGGACACACGCGCAACCCAAACTAATCGCATTTTCTTCAGAGACACTTGAACGCGCAATTCTGTGGCTACGAAGCAGGGGAACTCTACACGCGATGATCCCCAGCAAATACAACGCATCAATCATGCAAAACTTGGACTGCCTTCATAATCACATGTAAACGACTGCCACATGTCACAAAGGAATTTGCACATGAATTGACAGAGACTTAGAGACATAGTGGGGCAAGGGAGCACGAAGTCCCCTCCCGCGGCCATTGCTACCCAAAACAGCAACTCGTTCAACTGGCTTCCAATTATACGCCTTTTTTCTTGGTTTTTCCCTTCAAAAAGGCGTAATAATTTGGTGGATTTACTGCTGTCACTGTTATACCAGTTGTCGACGCCGGTGAGATCCACGTTTTTCACTGTTACGATAGTGTATGTGTATAAAGTGTTTGCAGTACCAACATGTGAATGCATGTGAAAGCAACACAAGGCCACTGAGATAGCTATTCCTGGTTTATGAACCGTTGTCTGTGAGCATTGCCCAATTTTAGTGTAGGTGCTGAAATTGCTGCCACACTCGACTTTCAAACCCACTTTTCAGACACAAACGCCCTAGGTATTGAACCACGAGTTTGCCAAATTGTTGGTTTTTGATAAGGTTTATAAAGTGCCTAATTTAGTTTCTCGCATTTTTTGTCATTTATTTTGACTGCCTTTATAAATTCAGATGTATTTTAACTTTGCAAAAATTCCCACTGAAAACTTCAGAAGATAAATTGGTGAACATACGTTTGTTTTCGATAAATTCTCGTCAAGCCTTTACATTTATACGGTAATGAAATGAATAATCTATGGTGGTTGGTGGAAAGATGAATTGTTATTGTTGTTGTCACGGTCGGTAGGGAGAGGAGGAGGAAGGGTGGTGGGGGGAATGGAGGTCAGAATGTCAATCTCTGGACGGCCCGGCGTCCAAGACCGCTGATAAGGTTTGCGTGGTTGGATTTGGGCATTCGTCGTCTCTGAGGTGGTCCGTTTCCGAGCCCAGTGGTCCACCGTGGGTAAACGTGTTATCTAGTTTCGCCTATGGTAGCTGTGGCGCCGTGACAACATTCTTTTGAGCGCAGAGCACTGGTCGGCGTAGCCAAATGGCGGCATGAGCGAAATTAGCTAGCACGCCTGCCCACGGTGGACGACTAGCCTCGAAAACGGACCGCCGCAGAGACGACCAAGTCCCAAATCCAACCACGCAAACCTTATCAGCGGTCTTGGACGCCGGGCCGTCCAAAGATTGACATTCTGACCTCCATTCCCCCCACCACCCTTCCTCCCCCTCTCCCTACCGACCGTGATAACAATAACACTTCATCTTTTCACCAACCACCATAGTTTATTCATTTCATTACCATGTAAATGTTAAGGCTTGACAAGAATTTATCGAAAACAAACGTATAGTCGCCAATTTATCTTTCAACAGTATTTTGTAGAAAACTTGCGAGGAAAAAATGTATTGTACCTCCCTGATAGCAAGTGATGCCCATTTAAAATGTTTTACTTAAAAAAGCGCAGCCTTCGGTTTTATGAAAATTTTTCAATTGGCAAATAATTTTCCAACCTACTGATAGTTACCATGTAATTGAAGGTTTTGCGACTGCGCACTGTGTACATCCTGTTTAAGGAAAAGTAAGTTTTCGTTTACATGTTTAGGAAGGAGTCACACCATTGTCGTAAAATGGCACTTCGCATACTTATTTAAGTACTTATTATGACAAATGTTGCTCATTAGTATTTATAAGTTTTCGTAAATGCGTACCCGCTGGTAAAGGAGAAATAATCAAAAATTTAAAAATTTAGGAAATTTGTTTGCAGCGCTCGCAGAAGTGTAATTTGTAATTCCGACGGGCCCAAATACGTCCTTTAAGCTTCGAGGTTATATGTAACTTACTGGAGGCTTCAGCTTTTCTACCAAACATAGGGCAATCGTGTGATATGGGAGTTTCATATATCTACGATAGAAAGTATGGGTAGCACCTGTTTGTGCATTTTCGAAAGCAAACACATTCTGTGTAGCGCCGCTCCTATATACCTTAGTCTTTTAAGCTCCTTGTAGGTCAAAATGATATATTTATGGGTGTCTTTGAGAACTGTAATCAAGTGACTCTCGACGACCTCTGTCCAACCTTTATCCTTCCTAGAGTACTATAACTTTGCGCTATCTGCTAAATAACGTCTATTTTAGCGGCATCATGCTTTTTATCGATTAGTACTATTCCGGACCTTTATCTGGCCTGGCTAGTTTGATGTTTTCATTTCTTCTGTGTTCTCTCAAGTTACCAAGATGGGACTTTGTTAAGGTTACTTTGTTTGTTGGGGCCTTTCTTAAGTACCCGTGGCAGCAGCTAACCAGCGTCGACTTGCGATAATCAAATTCTGTAGATTTGGTAGATTTTAGATCAGAAATCTGGCTAAAGAAGCTTTCAAATTCAGTTTCTAGCCCTAGTTACTTCGGTTTTTTTCCTGCAACTAAGGGTTATAGATATTAACTCCAAGACAGTTTTGTCAGAATGGTTTTGCGAGTAGTTATACACGCACTGCTCTGCATTTTTGGGGAGGGTGGTCTGTGTTTTTATTGTTCGTAGGTTATTCCACGATTTCACTTACTGATTAGAGGAATAGGAGTTCCTCATTTCCAATAGTCCTGTGAGCATATATAGTTTGAAGGGCAGACCTGGAAGTTGGTCTAAGTAGCGAAAAGGCAAATAAGACAGGAGGACGCAGACTACGCTACGCAGGATACTAAGCAACTATTTATTGTCGCGCATGAAGTCTACCCCTGCTTTTATTTATATCCAAGTTTGCAGAGTCTCACTCATTTTTACATCTACAAAACGATACTATCATCCTTGCCTTGCTCAAGCCTATTTTTCTGCAAGTGAAGAGACAGCACATCTTGTGGACAGTTAAATCTACTTTAAACCTGCTAAAAGACAGGCCTCTCTCTGAATAATTAATTTGCGTGAGTAAAGTCTGACGTCTAAGAAAGTAGCTTTAGGAACTTGGGCTTTAAATTTGGGGTTTACTGCACTCAAAATCCCTACAAATTGCATAAACAGAAAAACAGGCCTTTTGTGTTGCAAGCGCTAGTCTTGCGTAGGTCTCCGTGGTGATACACTTACCCGTTACGCTTTGTTGGCCCAGCCGAAAACACAGGACGACAACAGAAGCATCATCTTAAAGTAGAGAGAGAAAGAGTGACAGTGGTTAAGCCACTCCCTCACGTAAGTATTGATCTCCATTCCAATTAGTTGTCTTTGTATGCATAACCGGCCTGTTTTATACGTTTGCAGTGTCGCCTGTACCGCAAAGGAAGCGTCACAGCGCAATAAAGTATGCATCACCGGCAGAGGGAGTAAGAGCGTGGTCTAACCGAAACCCCTCGATTGTCCTCGGGTGTAATTATTTGAACTCGTTTATAGGAGTTTCAAAGGTGTGTTTTGTACATTCGCGGTTTTGAACGTGTGTAACTAGGGAGATATCAATGTGGGGTTTGTCAGCAGTGCCATAAGTTACGAGGGACCGATACGGTTCATGGGGCAGTACACCCTAATTGGAAGTAGATGTTGCCGTATAACATTCGCATTTTGTTCTGTCTGCTTAAATCACGCAACATCCATCAGTTTGTTTTGAACAGCGAAATAACAGAAACATGGCCAGCAGCTTCACTAAGATAGTCACACACTGATGAATATTTGCCGTAGCCTGAAAACAATGTAACCGATATGAAACCTACGTAAAATACCGCAGTCTTTTAACGTGAATGGTTAAAAAGATTTGATTTTTGAGTAATAAACCATGTTTCCGTTATTATAATTAGCCCTATCTGATGGTACTTAAGCAGCAGTATTTTCCTTTTTTAAAGCTTTCTTAAATACGCCATGCTCTCTTATTAGAAATCCGTTGAGATTTTTAAGTTAAGCATTCGTTGGTCTGACAGTTCACTCGTGTTTTACATCTTAGCAACATGGTGTGATTTATATGCGACTACTTAGTCATGTTTTTGGGATAAATACTTATTCTTAAATTGAAGCTGTTAGATGGAACAATCCAAACGCACGTAAACTATTGAAAAGTTGGTGTTCTTAATAGGAAGATACATAGGGGCAGAAATGGATAATATTATTGTAGATCAACTGCTAACCAATTGTTTGAAAATAATGCTTTCGATATTTAGAAAATAACTGTGAGCAAGCTAAGAAGCGGGCAAAAATTATTGACGATGAAAATGTGAGGTCAAATTTCGAAGTGTTCCCATCTTTATGAAACATTGCTGGTGGACAATACATGTACCTTGAAAATCATATAGTGGACAAAAATAAATTTGCTATTAAAATGTCATTACAGAATAAGAGTATTAAACTTCAATATAGTGCGTTCGGGAGGGCTCGTACAGGGAAAGTCTTGACTCAAGCTAGGCAAGACAGGGTTGTCTTGTTTGGTAGCAGGAAGCGAAACAGGCTAACTCTGGCCAGTCAAAATAACTCTGCTAAGATGACTGATAACATTGGTGAGAAAAAAAGAAGATACATTTCTAAATTAATTACGGGCATAAAGAAATTAAAGATAATGGAGCCGCATACTTGCGCACATTCTGTCGTTTAACGATTGGCCTTAGACGACGAAGTAACGGCCTTTGTGTAGCTTGAATTCAGGTCTTCTGTGATGGAATATGCTGCCATTGTGCTCTGTGGATTATGATAAAATTTCGGGCCCAAACTGCGCGCAACAAAATATATAATTTGTTTTACAATGTATATATACATATATTTGAATCTCTAAGCGGAAACATACAACTGATTTGTCCAATATGCATTACAAGTATTAAATATCATCAGAATAAAAGATGAACTAAGAGGTCTTTACAATCAAGCAAATAAGGCAATGCTCAGTAAAGGCAAAGGAGAAGCTACTACGGTATCTCGTCAGACATAGGTTAGAATGTGTTTAAAATTGGGGCAGAAGTAGGGCTTTTGTCTTCGATTAAACATGCATTCCCTTACAAAGTTTGTAAGAGGACTATGAATTCGTCCAATTTAAACTTTAAATACAAGTCATTAATGACAAACTTCATGTAAAGCTTTATTAGGAACAAGCGATATAAATTATGTAATCTCCTGAGCCGAATACTTTAGCATTTTTTCCATCAGTCAATCAGTGTGTTTGAGAAAAAAAATGGCTTTCGCCTTCAAAATCCGTATTCCCACAGATTTTCAAGAATTGGAAAATATGATAAGAAATTGCAGTCATGACTATGTAGACAGAGTCAAATCATTAACTGGTGTTAAACATTTAGTTAATCGCGTGTGCTACAGCGTTTGAATATCACATGCCTCCACGACTTCGGACATCACAATCGCCTCGGGTATATTATTTCACGATCCTGCGACCTAGTTAGGCAAATAAGAATTCATTACTTTCAATCGTCCTGGGAGTATATATGGTTAGAATGGATTGGGCAGAGTAAGCAAATGAGAAAAGACGACGCAGACACCGCCACACTGTTATGTTTGCAACTATTTAATGTAAGAGATGAAGTCTACCCCTGATTCTCTTTCTGTCCAAGTTTGCAGAGACTCGCAGGCTGTTTACAACTAAAAAAACACTTCCATTCTTGCCTTGTTCCGACTTATCTTGCTGCAGGCTATGTGGCTAGCTAATCGAAGTGATCAGTTATACCGAGAAAACTTCGGTTAATATTTCGCCACTCTTTTCCAGCACAGTAACAGTGGTATTCCATTATTCGAGATGCTTTAGGAAACCCCTTAGTTGACGTCAAGTTAAAATGTTGCAGCTACATTGGTTTCTTGGGTCGACATTTTATAGAAAATGAGGTTGCTTAATTCCCGACCTTCCGCATTTAGACCTATTTAGGATTATCGTCAAAACCATAATGTTTACCTTCCGAGAAATATAGGCAGTTCGTGGTTTTCGTCTCATAGTTCTTGCTACTGCCTTCCGATTACGCCTTCGATGAGGAATCCGTGACGGATGTCGAAATGCCGAGCGAAGAAATGTCTTGTCACAGCGATAGGATTTTCTTCACAACTTAATCGTCAGGGAATAGAAGATGCCTTGGTCGGCATTCGAAAGGCTGGTACACATAATAATGTGAAAGCGAATCATTTCCCAATTTTATTGACGAGATTACATCCTCTGCGTATACACACCTGAAAGGCCTACTTAATCTTATTAATTTTTGCAAATAAATACAGTCCTGCGAGTCCAGCGAACAACATTCAGGACGAAATTTAAATTGGTAGTTGAGTGTATATCTGGCAGGTTATTATGGTCAACTAAGTGGATTTAATAATAAGGAGGGTTTTGGTTTGGTAAACTGCCCTCTTCGTTACAATTTTGTGGAGGAAATAGGCTCTAATTTTGTCTTAATCATCAGTTATTTTATAGTTAGTAAATGCCCTATGTTACAGGGAAAGACGGAACCAAACTTTCTTTTTATATACACTGTGCTGTGGAAGAATTCCATAATTCGTATAAAAATGTGAAATAATAATCCCTTTCAATACTGAAAAATGTTGTGCGGCGTTGATCAAATGAAACTTAATTGAATTCTAAGCAATCGTATTTATTTAGAGAAACAAGCAGCGATAGGTTTCAAAAATTATATTTATCTAATCTGTGAAGCTTTATTGCAAAAAATGCTGTAACAAAAACGTTTTTGGTAGAAAATTTACCTAAAGCACACAGCTGGCCTTGCCCGTAGACCAAGTTTCTATAGTTTAAGGGGAAGACAACCTATATAAGGCCTTATGCAATGCACGTCATGTAGAAATATAGTTTTTTTTGTGCACAATGCTTTCCGATCAAGTGTTATTTAAAAAAAAAACGTAACACAGAGAAGATTAATAAGTATTTCAAAAATGGTGCTTATTATTTATAAGTTTTCGAAATGCGTTCTCATTGGTATGGGAGAAATAATCAAACACTTAAACAAGTATGCAAGTTGCTTGCAGTACTCGCAATACGGTTCATCTCACACAGCCTCGATGATCTCGGAGACCTTTATCTAACGCAACGTTATTTACTATATAACAGAAAGGATTCTACTCAATGGCGCCCCGACATTTTCCCCCGATAAAGATATCGTCCTTCTCTGTTCATATAAGGAAATCGACAGATAGCAGTTTTCTTCGATTAAGGTGAGACTCCTGATTGTGTTGACCATGATGATTATTTCTTGAAACTTGCCTCGTTCAATTTACGTAAGAAGATGCTGGTCATAATTACCTTTTATTTGGATGTTCGCACACAACTCTTTTAATATATTGTCGCAACCCCGCTGACGTGGCAAATAAATTTCTTCGTGGTGGCGTGCTTATTCCACTCATATTTCGCCATTATTTTGAGGGACATTCGAAGACACAATGATTCCAATTGAGATGTCCTATGAAATGGCTACGATTGATATTCATAAATAAACGATAAAATCATTCGTAGGAAATATATATTATTTTCCGAGGCTGTCTAGTTGCTAAATTAACCACGTGCGCAAAAAAATGAACAATGAACCCCATTTACAAGTCTCGTAGTTTCTGATCCAAACATGTTCGCCTGCAATTCAATGTATGACCCCTTTAAACCCGTCACATTAATTTGGACTTTGATGATCTGCATTGTGTTGGCGATAGGCACAGACCATTTTCGTTTAGTATTGTGCAGGTGAACTAGGCGAATATTTACGCAAAATTTAAAATATGTTCGAATGCCTGCACGAATCATAATGATACTTCTGTTTGCAAAGAAAATGCTCGCTCAAGGCCTATGAGTTAAAACAGTCATATACACCTCTTTGCTAAACATAAAGCATTCCCCCTTATGATGGCGCTTCTAAGTAAATCAACCCTAGCGAATCAAGGCCATCTCTTTACATTTGTGTTTAAAAACATTATATACCTGAAAATGCCACCCCAACAACGATGTACGCTTTACCTGCAGACGCCACATTCTATAAATGTTGTCATAATTAAGCTTACTAAGCATAAATTTAGCTGAATGCCAGCAAAATAATGGGACTACATGTTTGAAGATATGATATTATAAAACGCAGAGAAGAGGCAAGCAGATTTAGCATATACAGGAGGCCGAAAACAGAAAGGAAATAAAGCATTAACGCTTTGACATTAAATGAGCCTCGCTGGTACAACTAGACACTCATTTTGTGCGCACCCCGATGACGGTCAATGGTTGTTTAGTTGCCAACCTCCATCTCGCTCCTCTGAAAAGTACGGCTCAGACTTATTCCAACATGCCGATATTTGCGAATGATCAATATTCACTCGCTAATCGGCATTAGTTGGGGCTGTAATACTGATTACTATGTAGAATTTTTTCAAGTTGTTTTTCAATCGCGATGAAATTCCGGCTTTTAAACGAGCCACTTTCCGACCGTTAACAAAACATAGGTATTGGAAAACCACGCGACTTATCGTATGCACTTGTTCGTAGAATTTGGCGGCCTATGTATGGAAAACATAGATAAAAATTCTCCGTGTACTCGTTTGGTACCAAACTATGCATTCTGTAAATGTTACCCTTTAAGAAAGGGTATATTGTAGATTTAAAAAGATTTAATTTGCCGAATAATTTGGAAACCTACCGAATGGTCCACCTGAATTCATGGGCCATACACTGCGTGCCATGTACATCAAGTTTAAGGGGAAGTACGGCTTTTGCCTACCGTTTGAGGAAAAAATAAAATATTTGTCCTAAAATTAAGCTATAAATGTCAATCTTGCTGTATACATTAAATTTCACCTAAGTAATTTACTGGATACTATGTATTATGAATGAAAAACTGGAGCTTATAATAAAACGTATGATAAGAACTATTTCTACTTTATAAACTGGTGCTTTTCGCGATTGCTTTATTCTTCCATGAACCCTGTATACTGATATCTCAAGCAGAAGTAGACCAAGATTATGTTGGAGTGAAGACCTGCAGGTATTTGTGCTGAAGTCCTCGCCCCTGGCTTCTCGCAGCGACAGAGAACAAGCGAAGCAGGTTTCTGTGGTTATCGCTAATGTGTCCCTCACAACTTTTAGCCGGAAATTGGTAAGTCATTTTTTTCTAGTTGACCCAATTGTGAAAAAAAAACTCGCGGCATTTCGCCGAATGCCGCGAGTTTTTTCACAATTGGGTCAAATAGAGCAGTACTTTATTGCTGCAAGAATTTGGTGGCCACAATTTTGGCTGCGTTTGAGTAACAGAGGGTTACTTGTAAAAATCGTTTGATTTCTTAAGATATTGCACCTACTGTAGGTATCTGAATTGTTAGTTTTTACTTTCTGCCCGATAAATGAGTCTTGAGATTTCCACTTCCCTGGTTGCTTAAAAATAGATGTTTTAACATGTTGTAGATTTGTATATTAAAGTTTTTTACGTAGAAGCAGACAGTTGATGTAATTTATTGCGCTGCAGAAGGCCGCC
>UYRU01041704.1:44953-68856 GCA_900617775.1 Dibothriocephalus latus | reverse complement strand
AAACTTATACAAATTAAGGAAAATTACGTGGTCAATGGCGACCACTGTACTTCAGTGTTTGGAACAAAGAGAATAAGTGCATTTTTCATTTTGTGTATGTGTCCTTTTAAAAAAAGTCTAATAATTTTTTAATTTGATGGGTTAAGCTAATGGGACATTGTATTTTCGCACGGCGAAAGCATCCTTCTTGCTTACCATCTAAAATTGTTAGCAGCAATTCCAAAACAGCGTCCCCTATAATACATAAGTAAGAAATAATGCTCGTCATCTCTCGGTGTTCAGTTTAAAGTCGAACAGTGCTACAAAAAAGAATAAATCTGGGATATTTAATTCAATTCTATTTTGTTATCTGCATTAACTGGACTCCGACGCAACAATGAATTTTTCAGCAAACTTAACTTGGGATGTTTATTTGTTCTGACTTTCGCATGAAACAAATTCATCATTCGTGAAAGAAAATTTCAAAAGCGAATCTCCGAAGTTAGGCCGACTGTAACAAGAAAAAGCTAATCCAAGTCAACGTTTTCTCCGCTAATCAAAAGGAGACTTTCGCTGCAAACATCTCTGTATCAAAATGTTGGAACTGTACACCCGAAATGTCACAAATCCTTTATATGATAAGCTTTGTCGTTAATATCTTAGATAAAAATGTCTCTGCAAAAAAACACGCTGTTTTACTGGGAAGAAAAAGGGGCATTTATATTTTGAGTCGGCTAGTCTGCAAACATAATAAATAAACCGAAAGAATTCCAGGAATCCTATACAATTTATTCCTGCTTTAGATAAATGTTGAAGTCGGACAGTTTATCAGAATAGTTGCCATCGCATTAAAAGTGAAACAAGCTAAACACGGGCAACTACGGAGAAGTGAGCAACAAATATACCACAGCAGTAAAGGTATGCTATCATACCAATCAAAACAATATAAGGTAAAGCTACGAAACTAGGTATGACTGCTGTCCTTCATTAGGCCCATTTTCGAATGCTATTAGGTTTGGTGTGTGTGTATAATTCTCTGGAAATTCTCTGGCCATAAGAGCTAACCAGGACAAGCTGCGCCGTCGAAAAATAAGGAACGTTTTTAAAACTAGCTCATTTGTTCTTGAATTTGCCATCCGAATTGATTTTGTTTATCTGCAGTCAATGTGCTTATCCAGTTCAACATATGGAGTACGGGCTAAAATTCGTGCAAAATGCCGACACATGCGAAAGATTGTTACACTTTCGCTAATCGGCATTGAGGAATTTTTTTAAGGCTGATTATCATGTAGTCTATTCTGTAGTCATTTCAGACACGATAGGATCCCGCATCTTGACAAGCTTGTTTCTGACCACTAGCAAAAACAAATTTACTATAAAAAAGTGGCCACGTAATTAGTATACTTTTTTATTTATCGATTTTTACTTCCATTACAAATTCAAATATACTTTAAGGAAAACATAAACGAAGAATAATTTCTTTTACTCGTTTGGTAGAAAAATACGCCTTCTTTAAATTTCATACTAAAGGAAGGGGTATATTTCGGTTTGAAAAAATTTTATAAATTAAAGAATAATTTTTAATCTTACTGACTGTTACACTTGAATTCAGGGTTTTAAAACTGCGCGCTGTGTACAATCTGTATAAGGAAAAATACGTTTTGGCATACCATTTGAGGAACATCTCACGTTATTCTCACAAGACGTTAAAACAGATGTGGGGCATGCTCTATACGTTGTAGACAATAATAATCAATTAACGTGTGTGATGTATAAGGAATGAACACCTCTCAATCATAAAAAACTCATGATCGAAATTTCTTTTAAACCGAAAGATACCCCTTCTTTAAGTATAAAATGGAAAGAAGGCGTAATTTTCTACCAATAATTTTTCCTTTATATTTTTCATAGAATATATTTGAGTTTATTAAGACAGTGATAAAAATGCATACTAAGAAAGAAGCCACTTTCACAGTATAGTCGTTTATTTAGTGGTTAGGACAGAGCTCGTTTAAATGCCGACAACCTGTCGTGTCTGAAATTACTTCAGACTAGACCATAAAATAATCAGTCCTACAGCATTAAACAATTCCAATTAGCGAAAGGGTATCAATATTTCATCTATGTCGGCATGCTGCGCGAATGTGAGAACGTACTGCAAGTGCTGTCTTTTCTACTGCGATAGGGTTTTTCAATCCAAGCGAAGTTGTAAACGTCAAAATGTCGGATTGCTAGTGCGGGAGTTTGGAAGAGTGCAATAATTAATTTGACCCAGTGGTGAAAACTGTTAGGGCCCAGCTTAAGTGCAAGTGCACGCCGCCCTGACAAGGCGTTCCCGCGCGAGACCGCCGGTCCGCCCACTCAAGTGCATTGTGTTGCGCCACGCCCAGCTGCCAGCCAAGCGAAAGACAAACACGCTAACTGTATGACTCACCCAGACAAGTCCTGTCTTACTTGTGACCACCATCTCATCGGTCCAACCTTGTACTGACGCGTTAGCTTGGTCTTAATTATGTTGAACAAGGTTATCGCAAAGACTTCTGCTTTCTGCGCACTTCTCGTCGTGTTCTTCCTTTGGGGCTCACACAAGGCGTATTTAGACGGCAATAACGCAATTTTGGCCACATTTACAAAAAAATTCGGCCGCCTCTGCGGATTTCGAACCCATACTAGCAAGGGCAAGGATTAAGAACAGCCACCACTCTAGCCGACTGAGTTACAAGATTCCCACTGGGAGCCGTCGAATTAATCTTACTTAGGTCGACTTATACGCCCAGGCTACTGCGATGTATGTAGTCCCCAATTTTGATAGATTAAGCTGACTGCGAAATCAGGATTTCCTAAGTAATCGAGCTGAAATCTACCAGATGACTACCAAGCGCAATTAATTATCAGAGGGTTTAATAATGAGGTAATCCGTCTCAGTTGCTTGGGGTGTTGGCTGTACTGAAAGCGTCCTCTTGAATTATTTAAATCTGCCAAGGCCCCCTACTAATAAAGCGTGCCTGTTTGTCATCCGGCGGATTCGAGCTTGATTGTTAGTGAAATTGTGCTTGGGCAGTCAGCTTTATGTATTAGAATTGGTGAATTACATATCTTGCAGTAGACTTGGCGGGTAAATTGACTCAAGCGGGACTAAACACACGGCTCCTTGTAGCAGCCTTGAAAGGTAATTGGCTATAGCATTCGCTGTACTAAATTATTCCCCTTGGCGGCGTAGGCTAAACTCTCACTGAGGTCACCGGTTTTTGCACAATTTGG
Source organism: Dibothriocephalus latus (assembly GCA_900617775.1). NCBI lineage: Eukaryota > Metazoa > Platyhelminthes > Cestoda > Diphyllobothriidea > Diphyllobothriidae > Dibothriocephalus > Dibothriocephalus latus. The sequence continues at coordinate 65,616 of UYRU01041704.1, read as the reverse complement.
TAAAATGAAGCCGGATTCTAACTTCCTGGCTTAGTAGTGTAATTTCTGAAAGTCAATTAGCAGAGTATATGGACAACATGCGTATTCTCGTCCCGGAAATGGTGCTTTACTCTCAATCTAAAGCAGTTTACAATCAAAGGCCCTCACTTGTTTTGATTAATTTCCTCGTTATTCAGTAGGTGAATCTGGTGAAATGTCTGGTATTTAAATGATAGGCGGACGCTTTTGCCGGCGCAGTTGCGAGCTATGGGATTTCTCATTTTATTTTCGGGAGACATCTCAGTACGGCACTCGATTTAATGGACACTTCATTTAAGTTCTCTGCCAATCCCTTGATTCACAACGCCGTCAAAAATGTAACATGCATTCGTGCCCTATCTTTGTGAAAGAATATGATCAGAAAACCCTCCTTCTGCGTACCACCTCAAGCCTTTTATAAAAGACTTTCAAATAACTACTGTAAGAAGCTGGTCTAGCACTCTTAAGGCATTGAGACCATGCAGCGACCAGGCCATGGTATTCACGTGGGCCGTTGTTCATATTTATTTAAAATTTCTTAAAGGTACAACTGAGTATCATCCAAAGATTCACCAGAAATGCATTACTTACATAAGTGCAAAACTATACAATCCCCAACCAATTCAAGTAATAAAGTAAACCATTCGGGAGGGTTGAGATAATGTAAAATTTAATTCCAGTCACTGCTGAGAATTCTAATGCATTGGAGAAACACGCCAGGAAGGATTGTGTGCATTAGGATTTGACGCTTAACTGAGCAATGGACAACGTTTTAGTAGAAAAATCATTTAGCCGCTCATATGTTTTTGTCGTTACGTCCACTCCTTAGATTCTTTATAGTAAATTTGCGTTCTATTAATACGTAGCTCAAAAAGCCTGACGAGTTGGCGATAATGGTTTTTGTGTCAGGATCTCACTTAACTTGTCCTAGATATCAGTAAACTCCCGGAGGATTCCCCAAACGTTTTGACTGACGCATAACAGTATTAAGTTATTTCCGCGCTGAGGCACACATCAACTGCGACGTCTTAACGCAGTGGAGCTTCTAGTATTCAAAATCAATTTTCACCTTGTGTGGTTCGTCTCCCATTAGATATGCATGATTTGAATGCATATTCTGGAATGCTGACCTTCACATCGTCTGGCAATCAAGTTATACGTGATGTTTGCATATACGTAAGCAGCCAGCTGCTCTTAAACGCAAAGTGACTTTAATAATGTTGTCGTCGCTTCGTGTATATTTTATGGGATTTCAAATGGTATTATTAAAGGGAGTTTTAACAAAGTAAGTATCTACTGTAATTTTGGTTTTCCATGCTTATAACTTGACCTTATTTTGTTAGCTTTCCTCCTTGAAAAGTGTGCAAAGTATTAATGCACACGACTATAGCTGTTCACTATTATTGCGATTTCTTAGGATCTCTGGGTAGCAGCGCACCTTCGGAAAGGAAATCGGCTTTCCAAATGAACCTTACTTGCGCTTAAGTGTGAGATATGGAGTTTGTTTTGTTTTGCAGAAAAAAAATCGGTGATTTTCGGTAACACGAAGGGTCGGTTTCACCTCCCAAAATATGGGCCTCGTGAACTACTAGCAACTGTGTGCATTCTACACGATTCCTTGCGGTTAGAAGAACGAGAAACGAGGGATCTAAATGCGCTTTAAAATAGTATATAAAATAGAAGGAAGCGCGACGCGGCATTTAAGTTGCGCCTTCCCCTGAAACGTTTTATGAGATAATTATTAGTCTTAGAACCATCCATTCCATTTGTGGATCACTTAGATTCTGCTTCAATCGCTCAAGTTTAACGTCGGTTTTCTAGAAACTCTCTTGTCATTGGTACAAGATGAACGATGAAAGCGGGCTTGGCACATATGCTAAATAGTATTGATCCAATGCAAAAAGCGTTCAACACGTATACCAGACTGGATTGTTTTTAAAGGAGTAAGTGGCTGATAAATGTTATTTTACAAATTAGTTTTCATTCCTTTGTTCCTCAAAGGAGTGATAACAAATAAGTAGGTGATGTAGCCTGTGCAGTGGTCTTTCGCTTAGATACCTTCTTATTGACTATACACTCCAAAAATATTAGAAAGACTAGGCTTAGAAAATCTCTCATTTATAAGTTATGTTGGAAAGAATTTAACCGGTAAGTGCCGCAGGATGACCTGAGGTAAATATTTTCATTTTTGCCAATAGAGGAGAATATCTGAGTTCCAGGAAGCAGTTCGGAAGACAAAGAAGCGGTCACTGGAACAAGAGGTTTATTGTACTGAGGAATCTGTTCATATATCTTGCCTTCGTCATAACCATATCCTAAGAGAACATAGAACTGCAATCGGTAGAATCCAAATCACCCAAGTTTAATTTAACGAGTGGACTTTGTAACTTATAAAAAAGTCTTTATCTTTGGGTCGGACTTTCGCAGGGCAATCAAGCAATCATAAACGTAGACTGCGGTAACACGACAGCGCAGTATTTCGTTTTGTCGGCTCTGGCAGTGACTTTGCTGTCGCCAAGGTCATACGTCAAGGTTTCACCGCCAGGGAGCGGAGTGGGCGGAGTTTGTCAAGGCGGCGACTGCCTCAATTTCCCCCCCCCCTACAGCCCTAACGGGACTGCCGTCAGGTCTGCCTAGGGAGGGAAGGGGAGGATGAGCGTGTTGGCACTACCATGTCGGCTTGGGTCACTAAGACTCGCCAGTTGTGGTCCCTGTTGTGCTTTTTCTGGTAGTCGTTGAACCACCAATCATTTCGGCGATGTCGGACAAAATGGTCATCCCCGGGAAAGGAAGTGGTGTTCAACGTTTTTAACGTTGTGATTGGTGCTTGGGTACATCGTGCCAGGCTCCCGGCTTTATAGATGTAACGCCGAATGTCCCATCCACTTCAGTGCATTTTTTTTTCCAATAGCTGTCACATGCACATGCGAGTCTGTGATCCAGCTGATATTTCGCAGCGTACCTATTGGCTATGTGGAGGTTTGAACTGTTGAGTAAGAATGTTCTTACGTTGAAAAAATGCATCAGTTTGCAAGAGGATGGTAACACAAGGTGAAGCACCGGACTATTTTTTTAAAACAGATCCGTAATTTATTCACTTTTCTACAGGAGATAGCAGGCGTAGCTTGCTTAATCCACAGCATCTGCAAGAAAGGACAATCACTGTCCTTTGCCATTTTGTCGGGAGGTCAGGGTACATTTCTAATAGAGACATTTTTTTAATTACTGTTCTACACGAAGAAGCCGATTAGATATGTTGTTCCAAATAAGCACTCTAAGCAAGTGCTAAGAACTCGTTCCTTTGAATATTCTCAATCATTATGAGCCTAACTGCTTCCTCGCTTTTTTAAAATGCGTTGGAGGCTAGACAGGGACCTAAATAATTTGAAAGTTTTAACGTTGCAAAAATTCCCATCAGAAAATTCAGAGGAGTGGTTGGCGAGCATACGTAGGCTTTCGAGAAATTGTCATCGGTCCATTACATTTATATGGGAAGGGGTTAAAAAGCACAAAATAAACACGCGGACAGTTACTTTCCTCATTGCAGGTTAATTAGTCAAGAGAATAGGGAAGAGGGGTTGGGGGTCCAGGCGCTATCTGGTTGAAAAAGCCGGGAAAACCTCTTGCATCCCCGAGCTTGGCATGGCCAACGGTCACATAACTGCATGCCCTTTTCCGCGCTTCCCCTTTCCCTTCCACCCTTCCCTTGTCCGGCTTCAACAAATTTTGATTTCCGCGTTAACTGCCGCATATTATCAATCGTCAAGTCACCCACTAGTACCATGACTATTTGCCTGTAATGATGAACTTCATTACTTGCATTGTTACCTTGTACTTTATACCCGTTTCCATATAAATCTAACGATCTGATGAGAATTTATCGAGAGCCTACATATTCTCAACAACTATTCTTTTGAATTCAATTGGTACTAAAGTCCATCGGAGGTAGTTGTTGCATAGTTGCACTGTGAAACACATAAAAAATCTCAATATTTTAATAATATTAATGGGTTACGCCACTCGGTGTCTGAAGGTTTGCATTTGACCCTCACTCTGAGTTGTTACCCGTTTGACACGCAAATTACGTTTATTCACTCACCATACTGGTTCATAATACATAGTACAAGGAAATCCACCCCCATTTTAAGCACTTTTTACTATTATTCATTCCTTCTGAATGTCACAATTAGTCCGTCTCCGTCTGTTTCGTCAGTCTCCCAAATAATGCTTACAAATGCAAACTTTGATTTTATAAATTGCTGACTTTAAGTCTGTGAGCCGTCTCTTCATGAACGCCTTGTCATAAACTGCACCAGAATCCGCATTGAGAATGCACTAGCATTTGGTGCATCGTCTCAAGCAAAACAGTTATTTAAACTCGACGTCCTCTTGAGTCGCAAGACGTGCGCAAGATCTACCAAAAATAGCAATGATATAGTTAGAACGCAGGAAAACTGGTAAAACTACTAGATGGTGCAAATACCAAAATTGTTGAACAAGCAAATGCCATCCATGCTTGTACTAAATAGTAACCTTTGTTGGCGCAGGTGAGTTCTAGCTTTTACCAACATTCTTTAGTGTTTAATCCAGAGGGCGACCTATATGCTATCTATTAGAAGCAAACTTAAGTGGCCATTTTAAACCATGGCAACTTGTTTCTATGAATTGATCTGTGAACTGAAATGCGGGAATCTAGTGGAACGACTCTGGCGCAAATATTTTTGCACGTATTTTTAACTATAGTTTTTACGAAAACCACATTTGCGGGTTATTGATGAAAAATGAAAATATTTAACAGCCAAACCAATTTTAGCATTTATTCAATGTTTAGTGACGTCAAAAGCAGCATATTGGTAGCTTATAACTGTAAGAAATGCTGATTATTTAAACGCCTGCTTCAACGTCACTAATGCCTGCTACACATTCTTGATGGGCTACAAGTTTAAAAAGCATATTTTTTTATCCAAACCGAATGCCTTCAGTGAACCTTTCCTCAAGCCTTCTGGCCCGACTTCTGTTCAACGCCTCGATATCCGCATCCTGCCAGAACGTACTGAAGTGACAGGATGCAGAATGTCCCAACCTTGATACTACACAATACTTCTTCCTTCGACTATACAGTGCCTACCCCCATCAGAACATACATTAGTATTTGGAGCCGGCTAAGCTGCAAAAAATGATGATATGCACATATATCTGCCGGATAAGAAAAACAGTAACATTTGAGTTAGAAGATAGGTATGCAAAATTTTCAGCAATATAACGAATGCATATTACGGTGCATAACCAATGTTTTATATTTAGCGAACCCTATAAAGGAGAAGAAATAAATGCGATCGTCGGGCAAGAACTTTATTCGTCAGATATTTGTAATTCCCTCTTTAATCAAACATGATAGACAGTAGCCGTTAGTGCGTAGTGCTAAAATGCTTTTGGGTCAAAAGTAAAATATCAGAAAACGGAAATCTCGTCTTTTATTAGTTTATGCGGATAATGACTTCGTGAAGTATGTAAAATCACTTAAGGCAGGCGTTTGGGGATATACATTTAGAGCTTTTTAGCCCACCGGTGCGCAGTCAAGTTCTGAAGGTCAAACGACCCTGAATGACCAAAATAACCCTTATTTGAAAATTCTCTGACGGACAGTCGGAAATTTCTTAAACTGCAGCATAATCAGCAGTCTAAACCGGTAGCATGCATGCTGCGCACTAGTAGGGGGGCTGACGCCTGCTGTGATAAATAAAGACTGCTACTGCCGAAATATTAATGTGTTTTTGATGAAAATTTTCTCTTCCTTTAGCGGACTGCACTGATTGATTGAAATTTAAGCGATATGTTAATTTTGTGATGTTATTATATGCGAAAACATCTAGCGCATGATCACAATATAGCATAGCATTAGCTGTTCTGACAAAGGGATTTGTTTTGACCAATTAACGCATAAATTACTGGACGTAAACACTTGCCCGTTGCTGCTGATTTTGAATAAAGTCTTTGTAGTAAAAGGATAAATTAAAAGGGCGTTCGACGTGATTGTTTGACAAAAGCATATGCAGGTAGAAATGAAACATCTCCTCATAATGGCATGCAAGACAGACCCAAAGTCACATAGCATAAGCAAATAGACTATGACCAAATTTATTTCTCGGTTGTCGTATTCACCAATGAATTGCGGTGCCTAACATAATCAGCCAACAAAGAAGGTTTTTTAGAATTATTTGGTAGACGTTGCTGACCTATATGCTTACTTTAGTAAAATGGATGAGTATGTAAAATTATATTTTAAATTTCGCTCTGTGGCTTTGATTAATAAATTGAAAGGGGCATTTGTGTCTTTGGTTGAGACAATGTCTGCGTACTTTTAGGCAACTATAAATAAACATACGAAGGCAGATTCCTTGTTACGACATTTAGTTTACGCACAAAATTTGCTTCGTCTGCCCATTTATAACAATTATTATTCATGAAAAGTTAACTACCATTTTGTCGTCCTATAGTCACACAAAATCTATTAATGCCGCTTCCGCTAGGCTATTTGGCATTATTTGCTACATAGTTATCCTTAACAGACGCAAAATTCGAATGCTTATTTAACTGTCTGTTTTAATGTGCCTACTTTATGTTAGGTTAATTTGTAACACAGCTGATATTGGAATAGATTTGTAAGTTGTGAAGGCGTCCGTGATTGCATTCTACAAGAATGGACGAGCAAAGCTCTTCGAATTTATACTATGCATACGTAATTTTACAATTTTAAAAACCCCGGTATTGACGGAGATTGACTCGAATATCAATGATCTAACGTAAAAAATGAGTTATGTAACAACATCCATAAGTCTAAAGCCAGTATTGTCAACGCACCTTAATAGGCGAATATAAGCGCACAGTAAGAAAGAGTAAGCAGAGCTATAATTAGTTGTGAAAGCAGAGTCGGTTAAGCCTGCCGCTGCAGAAAATTGAAAAGAGTAAAAAACTGCTTAATAGAGAGATATATGAGCTGTATCTTATCATGAAAAAGGTAGACAAGGAGGAGGTTTGGTATAAGATTACAATCTGGAAACTCTATAGCTATATTACTCGGTCCCGAGTATTTGTTTTCATACAAGAAGTAGTCTTTGCGCACTATAAAGTTTGACCAGTGAATTTAGGAGTTTTTTTGTGTAAGCCATGTATTAAGGAAATTCGCTTCTGCGTTCAAAAGTGTGAGGGACTGCATATACAAGCGAACAAACGACTCCCAGGAAGTTATTGAGAAGAATATTTGACAGTAATGTGAAGTAGTGACTCTATCCTATAAGAACTGCAGCCTCCTGTGCATGTGGTACCAGAAATTCCACCCCGCGTGATTCAAGTTCAGCAGGTCAGGACCCGCATGCCAGTAATCCAGTAGTCAACACGCAAGAGGGTACTTATCGTTATTTGTCGTTTATTTGTTAGTTGTCGTTATTTGTCATACATGCACAGTGATGAATCAGCCCTATAAATACTGCACCTTGCTCTGTTTGTGTTACCAAGATCGAATCTTCGTCTCTGTTACCCGTTTCTGCACCTGCTTTCTGCTCATGTCTGTGATGAAGAATCTGCGACGGATATCTAAACGTCAGGCGAATAAAGCCATTGTCCCAGCGATCGATTTTCCCTCTCAGTTTTAGGGATATTACTTACCGTGTATATGTAAACATCCACAAGTAAGTTTACTATTCACAAGTTATCGTTATTGAACTTCTAAAATATGTGTACATCCAAAAAGAGTATTTATAATCTTGACATTACAATTTAAAGAGTGCAATTATTTACTTTGTAGCCAGAGGATATGCACTAGCTTAATGGATATACCTGATTTTTTTAACACATTATATTTTACCTATTATATTTAATCGTTAGCTCACTTAGAAACTGTAAGTCTTTACTACTACCGAAATGTTCTTTGCAGTTAGGAAGTGCCGAATGTGTCGTGTTTTTTTTTCAGCAAAAAGCAGCATGTTAGCTCTTAGTTGGCTACTTTGCTGGAGAAATTCCCTTCGCGACTATTGAGATGTTAAAGCTTTTATTTTTGTTCATAGACACGATGAGATGACGGTTACCAAGGATATATCAGGTGCTATTAGATGGAACCAACACACGTACTACAGAGGATGTACATTAACCATATTTGGAAGAGACAGGTAACCACTCATTTATGTACCGAATATTAAAAAAAATCCCTTTTTAATTCCCAGGGAAGTTTATGCACAAACTTGGAAAAATTACTTCGCAGTTGACCAACTCGGGCTCAGGTGGAAACATCCGAAATAGTTACTGCCATGGTTTCTTCGAAAATAAAGAAAAACCCGATACAACTGGAGGTCATAGTCCAGCATAAATATGGGAACATTGGGGAACCCACTAATAGGCAGCATTTGTCGCAGTTGTGTAGGGGTGCAAGAGCAATAAAGCAAGCATATGTGGAATTGTCCTGTTACCTTTGCTGTCAATATGGTAAATAGTTACGTAGTGTACAAAAACAGTCATAATATACCCTAGTTGCGGTGTTGGTCTCAGTTTCGGTTTGACCAATCCACCGATCTACGAAGTTGTGTTTACACACCCTGTAGTTAACTTAGATTTCTATTTCTCCGAAATAACTGACACCATTCAAATTACCGCATTTAGTCTGACAGAGAATTATGTACTCTGCCTGGCATATTTATAGACAACTGATCTGTGTGTGCCTTTAATGGATTAACCTTGAGCACTTGTCAGTGTGGGAACCACGATAAAGTGCCCGCACAGAAACAAATTAAAGAAAAAAACTGTACAACCGGTCCGCGTGGCACTATCGATCATTCCATTATGGTCTTCTTTCATGTGAATCATTCATTTGGACAAACGTTTATGCGCTAGAAACGTGTGCCAAGGTCGTCGATCACCAAGAAGTGAATGCTTGCACTGAAAGCGGCGTATATACAGGGCTGTTGCAGTGCACTGTAGCAAAGAAACAATAAAAGTGCTTTCTTGCTGGATTCGATAAAGTGTTGTGCATAAATTCTCTATCAAAAGCAGCGAAAAGCTACTCAGCTAAACTGCTTTGCAGCGTCTCTGTATATACACGACTTTCAGTGCAGTTACTCACTTTTCAGTGATCGACTACTGGGGCATAATTTTGTTGCGTATAAAGTTTATTAGTTAAATACTGAGTCTTCATGTGAGCGTGGTACTTTTCACGTCAATATAGACCACTAAGTGAAAGAAGTTACAAATACAAAATGCAGAGGGTCGTTGCTTCTTAATAAGATAATTAACTACCCAACTAAGTGTCAACCTTGAAGGGTAAAAATGATAGCTAAAGAGAGTAGAAACAATTAGACTTAGATGTGGGGGCATGATAATAAGATAGAAAAGGGGCAGGTATTTATCGCAGCACGGTAGTTCATGTAAGTTCATATTTATAAAGGCTGTGGTTTCTCCTTTCTTCGTCTACCAACTTTCACGCTACTAGGCTAACATTTTATTGTACATTTAATTACTTTACTTATAAGCAATGACCGTCTGCAGTTGAATAGGAGGTCACAAAATTTTACCATATACAAAGTGGTTTCTTTAGGCCCGTGGTTGCATGTTTAAGTTTTTTCAACTGACTTTCTCAACAAGGAAAGTGGACCTTAAATGTAGTATATTTTTCAAAATGCGACAGCCTCCTCTTAATAAAGGCAGGCTTTAACAAACAACTGCATGTATATGGTAGAGATAGGCTAAATACTTCTTAAATAAAGGTATTTTGGCCTTAGACACGATGTGAACTCTAGGCAATATAGGAATAAGAAATGCCTTAAATTTGTGTAATCCCCACTGATTTAAAAAAATAAACATCTATGACCAGTAGGAAAAAGCATATCAGAACAAATTTAAACGGTAAATGAAGTGTGAATTAATTAATAACTTTTAACCAGAATCCAAAAGTAAAACTAAGTTATCCCAAGAACACTGCCTGAAAAAGACAAAGTAGCATATGTTCAGTGAAGGAGCTGAACGCCAACCTGTGAAGTATAAATGTTTTAAATGATTCAGCGTATTTGTACAAAAGTTTTAACTAAGATATTATATTTCCTTTTTTAAGCTGAAATAGTACGCTATTTGTCAAATACAGGACCTCCAATGAGAACTGTGTTTCCCATTTATCACAACAGGTGCAAATTAGGGTGAATAACTCCGACGCAAGGCCTGATGGAATAACAGGACACGAGATACAAAACCTGCATTTGCGATGTTTTACTGTTCCGGCTGTCAAATTCTGTTCTATATTGATTCTGACGTTATATTAAGTCCATAAAATAACGTTTTCGTTAATTCATTTTCAGCAGCTTTTTTTCTAACAAAATTCTGCCTTTGTATAACATAACAAACGTTACAATTACAAAAAAAAGCAAACGCAAAATAATTAACAGTTTTGTTTCTGTTTTCGATAATTTGTAATTAAGTGAATGTTGCGGCAATGACCGTCCAGTGGATTTTCAGTGACCTTAATAATTTATGCAATCACTGTAACAGTTTCGAATAGATTAACTTGTACAATAGATCGTATTCGGTTATATTAAGAACGTTGTCGAATCAAGTAAAACATAGGCATCAAAGAAGTTCCTAATTGAAGAGGATGTTTAATAATAGTATAATTTATTAAAGCAGTGATATTGTGCATTATGCCAAATGTATATATTTTCTCAATATATTGACAAACGAATAACTGGCTAGCATTTTTAAGGAATACAAATCGTTGAGATGGTGCATTTAATCAGCTTACAAACTATGATAGGAAGATCAAACCCAGAACAGTGTAGTAAAATACGGGACATTGCTATCTTTGATATTTAAAGGGTGTACAGTAGGTGTAATATATCCCCGTAGAATTTAAGAGCTGAAATCTTCGGCCATTTTGGTCGTTCCCTGTAACGAATTATTTTCTACATATTTACCCACTCTCCAACAGCGACTCGACGTTTATGCGACGGACTGATAAAAGAAATGAATTCAAACTACCAAATTGGTGTTTTTTTTAACGAAGCAGCATTGTCTGACATTTTGCAAATTTGCATTTAGAACGATTTACACCCGCATGATATTTTCTTTGCTTTTCCATATACATATCTGTTTTGCCCAAAACACGTTAATTCGTCCTGCATGCCATGACAAAATATATGACATCAGTAATGATTTTTACTCTGCTTAGCAACAACATGGAGAGATTAGTATCCTCCTCTGTGATGGACAATCAGCTGAGTTATTTGAACTTGCAAAAGAAGTGGTTGAGAACAAATGCCCTTAGCAGCCTCAAAGGATTTGAAAATAGTCCCTCAACGTCCATTAATTTTAACGTAACCTGATAGGCGCACAAATTATTTGTGTCTAGTCTCAAGACGAACGGCAAAAATTTCAGGCAGAAGTCGTGCTTTGGCCACTTTCAGACTGACTGTTCTCTCAATTTCTCCCATTGATGTCTGCAGTACATATGATTGGATTCATATGAACAATATGGTTTTCCGCGGGTAGATCAGAGTTTGTTACACAAAAAGTTATCTTTCACACAGGCAAGCAGTCTTCCCTCTTCCCAGTTAACATTTAATAAAAACGAAAATGGCTTAGAGTGATAATGTACTTTTCGCATGCATAAAAATGAAGGTGTATAACGTTTCCTCCAACATTTCGGTCAAACAGTGTCGGCGGTTCATAGGAATATCTAGGGTTTTGAGGTACTTTCATCAATAAAGCACAGTTGAAAGAGACTGAACGTTACAGCTATGAAGATAACGTCTCTCCCATCTCCAACAAGGACTATGCACGTCGCTTTATGAGGTCACTTGCAATAAGCGACGGTTGGCGTACTTCCCGCGTATCTAAATCACCTGACCCCTCCGCGTCCCCCCGGGAATCAAAGCCAGCCTTTTGTTTTTGAAAAAGATAGGCCATGCATGGCTTGACACGGCTCATTCACCGCCGTTTGCCTTAACCTGCAGGGCCAAGATATCTCAGAACACTGTGTAGACAATAGGATTAAATGTCCCGTGTAATAAAGGAGAAGAAGGATGTCATTTGCCCTTTTCATTTTCTATCAAGTTATTGCCGGTGGTTTATTCAAACCGGGCTGTCCGCACAAACTATTGGTGCAGTAGTACCCCCTGTTAACTGAACTATAAAGGAGGCTAGAGATTTTGTCAAAACGCCCATGCAAAGAAACTGGGAAAATAGGACCTAATTGGTTGAGAAAACTCTACCACTTTCACTTTAGGACTACAACATTGAGCATGTAAAGTCATTTAGGCCGCTACAAATGCGTTTTTCAGCTACATACTTAGGTCCTGTGGTCCAGTGTGGACTGCACTGCTTTGCCTTATCACAGATGTTCCGTGGTGACGAGAGCTGCCTACAGATGAAGTCAGATGTAAATATTTCATGATGCTTGAACCAAGTGCTCACTGCTACCTGATATTTAGGAAGTGCGATGTGCTCAGTTTTACAGCAGATTTTGTAGATGTCACGCAAAACAGTGAAAGAACGTTGTGCGTTTTCCCAAACGTTAACCAGGCATATATTTTGTTTAATAATTAGGTTCGTGTACGTTGCAAGCGCCACGCTTAAGCGTTTTGTAACCAGCATGCAAACCATAAATTGCATTCTAATGTTTTATCCATTTTGTCACGTAAAAAAGGCAGTCGTCATTATACTTTATGCGAAACGGATGCTTGTATTTGATCGTTAGGAGTCTGTCCAAGATTTTGAACATAGAAATTAGGACTGGACAGAAAAACAGGCTCAAATATTTTCATAACTAACGAACTCCAACTTGGAGCTGAGTGGCTCAGGCACACGTTAATATTGTACTTACTTCAGAGCTTTCCTTTGAACTCAACATTAGTGAATATCTTAAAATATATCTGGCTAGACTACGGTGATATAATACCACAGGCAGACATGAGGTTGGCGTAAGTTGAGCTTTTTAATTTCCTGAGAAATTCATTTATGTTCCCGGGACAGAGTAAAATTTTAAGTTACGGTAAGTAGGGTAACAATAAAGCTTAAGTTTGACTACTGTTTAAATGGTGGACTCATGCGTAGAACTAGGAAACTGACTTGCCATTTCAAAGGTTAAGGACGGCTAAAGTTAAGTTTTAATTAACGTTAGGATAGAGCATTGGATACTGTCTTGGCATCCATCGCATGCATAACCGTAATTTGGACGTACGTAAAACCGCACTTTGTTAATTTTTCGCAAGCGATACAAAAGTAATTACACTATAAGCATGCTAGTGACTTGCATAACTTAATAGGAAATATAAAAAAATATAATATTTTTTGTATATGTATATAGTTAGCTGGTTACCATACAGATGAAGATTAAATGTTACAGTTTCCCCACATTCCTGATATCTCCTTGAAGGAAACCCTTCGGTCCGATAATTACCTTTTGATCAATCGGCCAGATCTCAAGATTTAACATGCGTTTGCTTGTTGTTCAAGTCTCCTCATAGGCGTAAGCCTGAAATAGCTTCAAAGCCTGCAATCCTGTCGCCTGGCTGACGTAACTTACGGATTTAACCTCAGAGGAACATAGTCTGGCCCACTAAGCTAGCTGTAGGTACATTCAAAGTTGTGTTAGCTTTTCTGGTCTACATATTTATTTTAAGCATACACACAGAAGGCAATAGTTAATGGTACTAAACAACCTTTCGAGGCAGGCATTTTAAATATCAGATTCGTTTTTTATTTCCAGGCACGGCGCTGAAACGGCAGTTAACATTGACAAAACCGGCAGTTTAATGCGCGGTCGTCTAATTGGGTGGGCTAGCTGTCAGTGTTTTAATATCTGGCCATAAATATCTGGCAATTTCGTGCCCCAAGCAAAGGGATTAATTGCATATGCTTTATTAACATTGCAGCAGAAACGAGGTGAGGACAGACACAAAATAAATTACAAAACAGTTAAAACAGTGTTAAACCTAGTGGCTATACTAGTTTTAACACTAACGGTTTCAGGGTTTTGTACCTTTAGAAATACCACTAACTAAGTATGTCACGAGCAGTACTTTGTTTGATAAATTACACCGTCATTTTTAAAGTAGGAGCATTTAATATATTTCAGAAAGGTTAAATATTTTCAGACTGGCCCAAAAGTCCGAAAACACCAGTGTCACTGATAGTCCAACCAATTTACTGGCAGCGGTGTGCAAGGACGTATATTTTGGCATCGGCGCCTGTTCCCGGTTTCGGAAGCGAAGCAGTTTTATGAACCGTAAAGCGTCATTTGCGGTTAATGTTCACTCCAGTCGCTCGGCAAGAAAAGCGCCTTTCAACCGACGCCGACGCTTTGACTACTGTAATCACCTGTGCATGCTAATGTCCTTTTGACTGCTACAGCCTATTTGAAGGCCTTTAGGATGCTTGCGTCTGACTTTCACACCGCCCATCATGATCCCATTTAAGACTAGCATGCACGCAGTAGGGATTGGGTTACTGGTAACAGCTGCAACTACTGCAGTGCCTTGTCATGATTTAGAAAATAAACTACATCAACTTCTCCATAAGCAGTGAGCATAATAGGAACTGGTAGGTGAATAACGGTAACTTCGAGGGTTTCTGGGTAGGAAACATGATGTATGCATTTGAAGTTTGTCCTCTCCCTTCCTGATCAAGAATTGTATCTTAGCTATGAGGCACGCGGAAATAGCATGAAATATTTGCTGCAATCATAGTATATCGTGTTTTAACTGCATAATATGTACCGACTGATAGTTTAATTAATCTTTTTTACCCCTTTTAATAATATAAAGCGTTTTAGCATCTGAAAGTATGGATTTGAACCTCGGTCTATCCAGGGCTTCTACTGAATAATGCGGTCGTGCTAAAAAAAGGGGAAAAATAGTACAGTCCTAACACATGCCAAGCTACGTTTTTGCACCTACCACTTAGAGTGTGCAAAGAAGATGGAAGGGGATAGAACCCTGTGACAACAATGCGAATTCCTTGATAAAAAACTGCGTAAACGAGGATTCAAATCACAAGAATGAAGTTAAATTCGTTTAATAAAATCAGGGTATGTTGGTGAAAAAGGCAGCACAAAAAGCATAAATACCAAGTTATGTAGACGCGAAAATTACTCGTTTGGTGCTGTGAGACCCTATCATCATGTCGAGTGTTCCTATGTCTAGGCTTTCCTTGCTGCCTCCTGAAACTTGCTTGACCTTTCTACCAGCTAAAATATATTATCATTTGTAATGCGTCTAGTTTAAGTTAAAAAAACGTCGTTGACTACCATCCAAACAGGGCGACGGTGAAGGGGTATTCAAATCATATATCGACATGCATTTTGTTCCACTACCATAACTGTTAGATAGCTGCATCCAATGACCCTCTGCTTCGTAGTATGCGGTAGTCTGACACATACTGTGTCGGCCATCTGTTTTCTATTGGTAAAAACTAAACTATCTCCGACAGCCGTATGGCGTGTTTCGTTAATTCTGATCATTTGGTAGCAGTCCTTGACCTTTACGTTGTTATCATGTGGAGTAATAGTTCGTTTTAGCACTTGCAAACTGAGTTTTATTTCCGAGCGCGCCTGCGAATGGATATTGCAGGTCGGTTTACTTCCCTCTTTCTTTTTCGCTGATGTCCGATTTAGAAGTTATTTGTCATATCGACCTTTGCTGTTGTTCTTCTTCACTAGACTGATTCGAGCCAGCAACGTAACACTTGCCGTATGGAAATGACATCAGTGAACTAGGACTGAATGTTCAGTAGCAGTCTAAACATTTGCTATTTAGCTCGACTGACCACCCTGGCGATAACATGACTTAAATGCTATGTGCTACCGCAGCCACGGGTCTGGTTGAAATTTTAGCCATGGTTTGTGGGAGATTATCACTGATTTTACCTTTGGTTAAATTGGGCATTCGTTTGTCGATCTTTTTAATCGGATGGTGGATTCTGAGTTGCTGGCCGAAGCAACCGCCGAGAAATTCTAGGAGACTGTCGTTTTCTCCAGCCAGCTTCATGCACGCGATCGTGGGCTAGAAATGTGGCTTTCCATCATTCCATTAATCATTGGTAGGTGTTTTAAGGCACGTGCTCAGAAAGTACTTTGAACAACCATTGACTTCGACGGAAGATTGCAGACATTAAATTCTCTCTTTCCCATCATTATCCTCCTCGGTCTAGCTTGCTTGAATCCTGACACAGCTTTATTTGCAGTTAATAAGAGGTTTGCGGCCATACTGAACATCATTTTTCCGAAGTGTTGCCTCCGGAGGTTTAAATTTCGAGAAACAGCTGAACAGCGATAAAGAGTGCACACCTGATGCTCCAAAGATATTTTGGATGTACGGTCGAATATCAGTCAAACATATTTCTGTGAAGATGCTTTACCAAAGAAGTAGGTTTGGCCTGAATTACTGATCTATTCTTCTGAACTGTCGAACACTTATTGGAGTCCACTGTCAGAGATAAAAGTTGCAACCAAACAAAAACAGGAAGAATATGGGACAGGGACCAGGTAAACACCCGTGACGTCAGTCCGGAGGGCTCTGTGTTTTTTTGTGTTCATTTTTTTAATAATTAATTCGAAGGTTGAAAGGGAAAAATATTTTAAACAACATTCCAGCACCCTACTGATTTGCGATCTTTTAAACTATTGGTCAGTCTCATTGAAATTTTACCTAAACATTCACCATAGCTAAGCCTACTTAGGAAGAAATGAAAGGATCGATCATCCCATGTGGATGCAAACAAATTGAAATGCGCCCCAGCCGACTCCACTATCCACTCCTGCAGTTAGATGAGGATCAGGATTATAACTGTTATCAGCTGTACTCTCCAAGTGTATGCAATCGGAGCATTATTCAGTTTGCCTGCTCATTTCTACGCACTTTAATGACACGTATTTTGTCTTATTTAGTACATCTCCTAGCATCTTGAGTTGTTTGGCATGCGGAAGATCCGGTCGCCAATAAGCCCAACAACTGCAATCTGAGCCGTGAAGAATGTCAAATATTTCTTGCTTTTTGATAGCAAGCACACATTCGCCAGCGTCCGAATTCAAAAAAGTGCTTGATATTTAACTTGGAAAATTATCACTTGTACTTCTTACTGCCGCGTAGCGCTTTTGAAGTCCTTGGCTGGCTTGAATTTCTGGAGCTTCTGTTAGAAAAATGGGAGAAAATATGTCTGCCGAACATCTAAAGAAGACGGGTTAGGCCCATAGGACAACACAATCTGATTTTGTCGCGTGAGACGATGGCGGTGTTCAAAAGACTTAAGATCATTCACCTTCGACACAAATGCGTTTGCTGCTAAGTTACAGTTTTACAAGGACTGGGAGTAACAGACACTAAAACACGAATATTATTCGCCTGATGTCTCAATTTCTCACTAGAATATATGAGCAGAGAAGTTGCGGACTAGAGTAAAGGAGAAGCTGCGTAAATGCGCCATATCGGATTCTGAGACGCATTACATTTAATCAGTAGAAAACGCTGAAAGCAATCGTTAAAAAAACCTAAGGACGTCTCTAATACAGGTGGCACAGAAACCGACGATTATGCTACGTATTTACGGCGTGTACTGTAAGGAGAATTTTTGTTATTTAGGTAAGATAGAGATCATCCTCAAAACGATTTGCGACATATTTATTACAGATAATTGTGGTTAAACTGAAATATCGGTCTCGCAATGCATACACAAATATAAGTTGGCATAAGAGAGGGAAGAACACTTGTCGCAACCCTCCATGCGAACAAGACAAAAGGTCCCGTGGGATAGACTCTGCATTATCGTTGCCTCTTGATACAAGAAACAGTGGGACTTTCTGGTGGCCACACACTTCCATTAGTCACACATTATTTGTCTGTGTTATCGTATTCTTAAAGAAAATTGATGACATTTGAAGCGTTTTAATTATTTTATACGCATTCTGTTCAACTGACGACAGCCTGGGAAACAAGTGCAGATTATTTACGAGAAAAGCGCTTAATTTCCCAAAAGACTATTTTCCTTTAAGGTTTATTTTTTTGGGTTGTCCATCTTCCAAAACATACGCATGAACTGAAATATATACTCCTGGCTGCCTTTCTAAAGTCAACTAATATTACGCAGTTATCCCACGACGAATGCTAACTGTCGGCTAAAATATTCATTTTAACTTTCAGACTAATCCCACAAATCTTAAATCCCAATGTCCTCCTCCAAATTATCGATGCAGTTCCGCAGACTTGAAAACTGTAATCACTTTGATTTTTGGCTACAAATATCTGTGAACTAGAAGATGGAACAGAAGTAGGGTAGTAATAAAGTATTTACTATTTACACACATTTATTATGCTTGACAGAATAAGCAATTATGCCCAAATAGCCTTGCCACTTCTCTTACCTGCCTGATTCCACAAAAAAGATAATTATATGCTTGAATATGCGCAAGTATTATCCCCAAATTGGCGAGGATAATTGTGACATATACGTGCATTTTAGCTACTTGTGCACGTAAAACTCTACGTTTGGGTCTCTCGGAAGCCGCTTAAGATAGATAAAAGCAACCGCTGTCTATTTGTAACGAATGACCCTAACGGATAGGGATATCAAAGGCGCCTGGTGGGTTCAGAAGTCTCTCCTGCACATATTGGTGCTAACTGAGGAAGGCTTATTCTCTGGACATTCCCGAGGCATAGGTGGCATCAACTCACTTGAAATGAAACCATATGTGTTCTTGCGCGTTCCTTTTTTGGAATTAAACCTCATCCATCGCAAAACTGCACGGCAACTGATTATTCACTCATGAATGGCCTTAAAGAATATTTGTTGTTTTATTCACTGGATAAAGTGTAAACCTATTGGTCGTGGACGATTTTGCTTCATTTGCGAATGTCCATAAACAAGAAATGTTTGCAGATTAAAAAGCTACTTTTAGCTGACAGTTCCTGACTCCACATTGACTACCAGAATGTGTTTCTGCTAGAGAGGCACAGGCTACACTTCACTAGGTTTCCGGTTTTATTGGTCGTTGTTTTATCCTTATGCAATTTGAGAGGACCTCGTCTGCATTCGCTAGTTAGTTGGACTTCACAGTCTGGGTTTCAGAACGTATTTTTCCGCAAGAATCGCTTCAATTTAGTCACCGTTAGCTATCCAATAGTGATCTATTTCCCAAAAGATGTATTTCAGTGTCTAGGAAAGTCTTAATCTTTAGTTATTATGAGAAGATTAAAATTCCACTGAAGCGAAGAACGAGACGTTTTTGTTCTGGCAAATGCAAAAACCCGTATGATGTAACATTAAGTGCTGTTGAAGTCGGCATTAGGGTCACTCATTAAGTAGCCGGGTTCTCTTAAATCTTCGGTCGAAACAAATTTCAGTGTGACAGGGTATAGTGAAGCATCGCTTGTCCTTGCCGCAATCCAGAGTATACTGCATAATACCTATTCACCCGAGAGTTTGCAGCATAGTGCCTAGTTCATAAAAGCAACAGCCCTCTCCGAGTGTCCATTAAGGTTAATTCTGCTCCCGAAGATACAGGTGTTCTTGCAAGTAGATATAAGAATATTGCACCACCTGATAAGAAAATCAAATATTAGAAATTGCAAAATTCGCAGCCTGTTTGGTGTAAAATGATCTGGAAATGCTAGGCGGACAGAAAGGAACAAAATATATGCAAAGTCCAAAATGAGCCACCCGGATATTGATATTAATTTTGGGGTGCACGCGTTCTGGACAAACGTGACATTTGTAACTGGCAAAATTTAAATGTCTTTGGAATGGCATTTGGAAAATCCGTTTGTTATCTCTAAGCCATATAGGGACGTTTGTTGAAGACAGAACAGATAAAGACCGTTTCCTATGTTCCATCTAAAAGGTAGAGTCATTCGTAAGCTGAAACAGAAAGTAATATATTACAGTCGCACCAAATAGCACCAGTACCACAGGTACAATAACTAATATTTTGTGGTAATGATAAAAGGAAAGGAAGTCTACGCTCCAAAATGAGTGCACTAACGTCGGAAAAAACTTCACGTCAACATTTCGTATAGTGTATTCACCCGAGGTAACATATTAATGTAAAAATGGAAGAAAGTGCTAAATTTGATGCAGAATTCTATTTTTCGCCAGTTTAAAACAAGCACGTCGTTACCAACCTTCCATAGAGAAATTGATATTGACAATAGTAAATAATAGTTATGCAGTCTTAGGTGAAACGCCACTGTTAAGGGCACTGGTAGAAAGCCCTGCAGGCCGGTTGGATAATTTCACAACCTAGTCGCAAATTGGAATAATCAGTGCGATAAGGATACTATTGAATGTTGCCTGACACGTAGCGTCCACTCGACTTTTCGCCCGCTGAAACTAACTATTCCTCTGTGGACGTCAATGAGAAATGCTAAAAGAAGACACAGAAAATCTGGATAAATTTTACCCGACATGAACGACCTCGATCAAGGCAAAATTTTGCATAAACGGGAATCAATGAAAGAACCCAACTAATCAGTGCTACTCTGCAACTGGCCCCAGAATTTGTTTAATGCACTCCACAGGAATATCTACACTTCGAATATTCGCTTGTATTTGCAATATAAACATTTAATTTAACGTGAAAAATACAATAAAGTTTTAAATAGGCGAATAATTATGTTGAATCT
>UYRU01041704.1:3016-16947 GCA_900617775.1 Dibothriocephalus latus | reverse complement strand
TTGAGTCTGACTTGTTAATTGAAGAAATTGGCAGTGCACTTAATGCATTACACAATAAGCAGCCTCTTTTCAAAGGTCAACGTGTGTTTGTTGCACATTGTTTGGCTGCGCAATTTGAGTATCTGTTGGTGTAAATTTAAGATAGGGCAATCATAAATTTGGCCGAGGTCCTGGGGTATCCCTAGCCCCAGCATTTTGTCTAGCGTGGCTGGCGTTTGTAGGTGCTTTTAAAATATGGAACGTATAGAAAGAATAAAATAATAGAAATTAATCATTTAATTAATCACAAATTAGTGCGTGATAAAGAAAGTAACGAATATACCTAGCAGGAAACAAGAACTGCGCAAACGTCTACACTATGGAAGGCTACATATCAAATGTAGACATTGAAATAAAACAATGAAAAGTAAGTTATTTCCCATTTATTAAAACACGATATCCTCCAATGCATTTCGGCAGATACTGCAGTATGATAAGCCGAAAAGCAGCCACATGTCGGTTAGAAGAAGTAAATTGAATTTAAAATTAAACTTATTAACGAAAACGCTAAAAAACAAGAATTAGCCGCAGGAAGCTGAAGATTTCCGTGTGGGCGGGTTCAGTTATAAGTACAAATAGGCCTACGTAAGTACATGTAGTAGGTCTAGACATATATATATATATATATATATTTATAGACCACGGACAAAATTATTGTTGACAGTCCAGGCGACGTAATAAGGCATCTACTGTGAAGAAGATTATAAGATATGTGTGTTTATTTTCAGTTTCAGTATACGCTACACGCTTCCAAGAATGACGAAGGCACCTTATGACGAACACATTTGTGCTTTAGAGCACTTTACGGTAGTCGCCGAAATGGGCTTGAATTGTCACCAAGGTTTTGGAAAACTTGGACTCCTCTCCATTCTTGAACTACTTACAGACAAAGTTTTAAATCATTATCCGAACAGGTTGGCCTAGGATTGATTAATTTTTATTTATAAATTGCCCTGCAATTTATATGGATTATTGTGTGTATAGACGGTCGCTTATGTTATACTACCATGGAGGTTTCTTTCAAGCCTGCTTCCGATGAGTATGTCGTGGAGTCTTCTTTGCTCACGGCTGGGTTACTGCAAACTCGAATATCCAGAAAAGCCATGCACAAATTGGACGTACCACACTTCGCCAGCAGTCATGATCCGCCTTACGAACGTCTGAGTACGCCAGCTCGAAAAAAACTGAATGCCAATACTACTATGACTTATTCCGAGCTGCTGGGTATTCAAGCTCTCTGACCAGATGAAGAACTTGCCAAGACAACAGCCGACGACCCGACAAACAGCAACTCGAAGAGTAGAGCGACCTTTACTAGATCAAATAGTCGCCAAAATTGTTTCTGTGCTGCTACGAATAACTAGAATACGCAAAGTCCACCTACCCAAGAAGATGATCCGTGTCCGCGTAATGTGCTTGTTGAGCGAGAAACAGAAACTAAAAACGATAAAAGGCTTTTGTCACTGATCGAATCAACAGTCATATTCCCTACTTTGGATTTGCTTTCTGAACTACCTTGTTGGTTTTTATCAGGTTCTTGTGGCAAACACATATATTTTTACATTTTTTCTATATATCGAGTGGATCGACAATGCACAATATGATACGATCAAGATGTACTTCGAGTGGAACTTTCAGTACCACCTTAAAAATAACAAGAATTGTCCATTGCCTTTTCAGTAGCACGTACAGCATTTTATTTCCGTCTGACATACTGTAATGGCAAAAGTCATCTAACATTTAAATGCCTTATGGCCGATATTATTATCGAGATGCATGTAGAGTCGCTTACCTACTAAAATTCTTATACTTAATAGATTGTTATTATGTCTGATCTAGATGGTCTCAATGATGTCACGGACTCCACCTCTACACCCGTGACGATTACCGACAATGAATCAGGAAAGACCCACCGACGGAGAGCGAAAAGTAAAGGCTCAACAACCCCTTCCATGTCTTGACTAGCGGTGTCGAGTTAAGTCTTAAGCTACTCAGTCCGACGCCCCAGGTGCGTTTCGGCGCCCAATCGAGCACAGCATAAAACAGTGCATGAGGCGGACGACAATGAAACTCGCTAACCATGTCAGTTGTCTTCTTTAGAGGACCTGAGATAGAGTAACCATGCACTCGCGGTGGATGCGGACTGTCTTCTATGAGACAACGTCGGTATACTTTAATCAAAGGATAGTTCTCAGACAGACGCAATGAAACAAGCACAATCTTCGCTCATCTTGGTGGCGTAAAAGCCAGCACCAACATCCATGTCGAGTCAGCCGCCAGATTAGCTTGGGCAGAATTATTAATCTATATACCCACGATATTGCTACGGCTCGTACAGGCCGCCCTTCTACAAACAATCATCCTTTACTTCCTACAAGCTCTATGTTTTCTGTCGTTATTGTTCCACAATTGGCATAAGATTAATACCCTATTTCTATGAGCTTACTTTATCTACTCATGCCAGTTTGGGCTTTCTCGATAATCATCCACATATTTGGTCTGTTTGTGCACGTTAATCTTATTAACTTTTACGAACTTAGCTAACCACAGAACAACTTCACTTTATGAAATAATGTAGACCATATGCAGCATAGTTCCGCTAACATGAAATATTTATATAACTGAGAATACTGTTAGTTGCAGTTTAACATCAGGAAACATATTGCGAAATCACGCATGTTGCAAGTAGACATAAAATTAATTTTGATTACCCGGACTTTTCTTCTTCTCATAGTTTGTCATATTAAAAATTAAGCAGTAATCGACTAGAAATTAGCTACTAATAGAATAGAAGTTAATTTACCCAAACTGCTACTTCCTAATTAGTATGGCACAAAAGAAAATGCTTGCTTATCCATTTTACTTTCAATTATTAGGTTTAACATAACAGTGTCCCCAAAAAAAATTATATAAGCAGCACATCTTTAATTTTCCCATCTAAAAAGGCATTTTAGAGCTCCTGGATGAAAACACTTGACCTTATTTTATTTACATAAACCGATTGAAATTGGTGGGGTTTTCTTGCCATGTCTGTAGATACGCCACGATTCCTGTTTTTAAGTTACATTTTCCTTCAAACTAACTTTCCAAATTACTACTCTGAATTGCTTTCCGTACTTTTATTTTAGTCGTCTCAAACAGCACGCCAGAATCTCTGTTGGGGTGCGCGACGTACATTTCAGCAGACAGTTGACGAAAGCCGGAGATAACCAGACACTGCATGACGCCAGAGACTTAAACGTTATCCGCTGGCTGCTTTTGTGTCCCGAAAGTTATCTCTGCAAGTTGATAAAGTACGTAAAATAATGTAAATTTCTGCGGAACCTTTTTTTCTATTGTCAGCGCATTAATTAAGATCAGCCAGATTTGCGCTAGTTTCTTACAATTTTTTCCGAAGACACATAGCAGAACCTACCCTACCAAGTGCGCCAATTCTTACTCCATGTATTCATTTGTCAAACGCGTATGTAGACAATAGTGTTTCACTTTATTTTTTTGGTTTTTTTGTTGTCGATGGTACGTTACATGCGCATTTACAATGTGGGGGTGATCAGCAGCACAATAACCAGTAGACGTTAAGCGACCACCCAAACGCTTTAGAGGAAATATGAAGCTCATTAACGAGCTCGCGCAAAATTGCAATTCCGTTGTGGTCAAAACATTCTATATTCGCAGGCTGTAAACGAGGAATCGAAAAAGATAAGAATTTTAACTAAACGGAAGGGTTTGGTGAGATAATAATACAGTATAGTAAAGCAGCTCTGTAATCCAAAAATAAGTTATTTGGCTCGAGAATGACTGAAGTTAAATTAAGTCGCACACATCTCAGTACTTAAGGTCAAGTAAAGAGATCAGCATGCTCCGTATTGCCAATCGACTGTAATGGTAGGAATGAAGGTAAATCAATAAGGAAGAAAAGAAGATTTCTGATATGAAGATGTTGAGGACAAAATACTTAATTTAAAATTTTATTTTGACAAGTTATGTGCGTAGGTAATCGACTGGACCTCCCAACTAACCACGTAAATACTCTTCTTGTGTTCCGAACCGTTAAACAATAACCTGCCTCAGTATTTCAATATGTTATAAGGTGTTATTTACTACCGAATAGGTAAGAATGTCACAAATTGCAATTTGCACATCTTTAGGGGAGATATACATTCTAACACGTAGCTGCAACGTAACATGTAATGTTGAGCAAAACAGCTATAAATATGATTGATCTACAAGTGAACTGTGCAAGGTCATTAACGTCCCATATATTAGAATAAAATTATGAAGAATGAGATATGACTTACATAGCCTTGTGCATAATACATTTTTTAAAGTAAGATAAATTTTAATTTTTGAGTATTTTAAGATATGTCCAAATAAATTTAAATGGGCAGAACATATCCTGGAAAAAACATTACCGTCGCAAGTAAAAATTACAGGACACTACGTAAGTGCAGACAACTTTACTTGATCCATTTGATAGGAAAAATAAAAAGGTTTCCAAACAACCAGGGACCTGATTTTAGGAATTATAGTTCTCTTTGTTGCACTTGATCGGACAGAAAGTACTAACTATTCTATTCATTGTGTTCACCGCAATTCGCAAGAAAACATTCAGTAATTATTCATGGTATGGAGTAGGAAATCTGTGGGATGGAATTCGCGCAAACATTGTGGACTTCGGGTAGAGAAAGCAGTCCGTGAAACAAAAAAAATCCTTTGATCACACGCACATAAACGTTCTCAGAAAAGTTAGAATTTCCTTCGAATGTGAAGCTCTATGAAAAGTATTGGATTTTATATTCAAGCTGGGAAAGTCATTTCACGGTAAGTTAAACGTCTCGGTATACTTCCTAGCCTTGCTTTATAGACAGTCACGTCAAAAGTCTCAGTAGGCTAGACAAATAAACGTGCCTTTTGAGGTAGCAGAAAAGAATAATATCTCAACAATTTGTAATCAAAAGGGCGGGAAACTTCGTAAAACTTGCTTCACAAAAATCTACTTGAGTCTTACATCACTTTGTCATTGTAGGATGAAATAAAAAAGAAATTGGTGTTTAGTGCGCCTAATTGTATCCTTAGTGAGTGGAGTACGTTTTTTTAATGAAAATGTTGGAAGTATAGGCAACAGTAGTTTAACTAGTGCACCTCATATAACCCTAGTCCTAGCATTTTTTCTTACAGAAACGGTGTTTATAGGGATTTGATGGATGGTGAATTAGGCTAGGTAGCGTAATATACTTTAATAACTGCCATATGCATTTATTTTATTGTATTTAGAACCGTTGTTGATTTATATCTGTAGATTTTCCCAATCTGTATAATTGGGAAACGTATTGTGGAAAACCCATTTATCATGATTCAGGGTTCTTAAAATTCCTCAAAGAGAATAGTAATGTTTGTTAGGAGTTTGGCATACTTTAACTTAGCTGAGGTCCAATTTACTGTTCTTGAGTCAGATTAGTAAATCCGCAGCACGAAGCGCCATGCACATTTTCAATATTCAGGCCGAACAGCCTACTCCCAGCGGCCGCCGTTAACAAATTAAACTACATTTTT
This sequence comes from Dibothriocephalus latus, assembly GCA_900617775.1. Lineage (NCBI taxonomy): Eukaryota > Metazoa > Platyhelminthes > Cestoda > Diphyllobothriidea > Diphyllobothriidae > Dibothriocephalus > Dibothriocephalus latus. The sequence goes on along the minus strand of UYRU01041704.1, from coordinate 11,355 downwards.
CCACATTACACCTATTTCAACAAATATCCTTCGCTGCCTTCACTATTCCCCCTTTCCTAAAACACCTATAACTTATGTTTCCGTTGCAGAAAATTATGGTACTAGGTATATATGAGGTGTACTATTTAAACTACCTTTACCGAACTATGTTTTTAAAATAAAGTATATCTCTCCCTTTCAACCTACCGCATCTACTGTGAGTCGTTATTCCTCCCCTAAGGCTTGGGAATCTGGTGGCCTAAGTCTTTTATTTTTTGGAAACAGATATATCGCTAAAAGGTAGTTGTCCGTGGTTATACGTTTAAATTAATCGAGTCTACAGTGCATTTGTGAAAACTGTAGAGTAAAGGAATTGATTTAGTTTTCCAGAGGTCGCGATTGCTCTTACTTACTGGCATAGATGTTATATGCATATGATCCATCTAATACTTCAGGATATTGATCCACAGTTTGTTCAACTGTCAGGTTAAGAAAAAACCTCTAGCTGTATGCAATGAAACCAGAAGCCTACTTGCCATCCCCCTTCGCCGATATTTGTTGCTTGCCGCTGATTTGGAGTGAACTGCAACCGGTAGCCATCCGTGATTCCAATGAAACACGGTGGACACTTTAAACATTGTTTACGCCCGCAGTAATCTGGACGGTTGAAAATATCAAAAGGTTTTAAGTAAGGACTAGCACGATTGAGTTTGAATTCAAGTCTTTCCGGCTCTATGCGAAATTTCCTTGGGGTAATGCGTGAACACTTCGGCGTGTGATTTCGTTGCATTGATAGTCCGGGTGTATAGAAGTGTAAACTATTTCATAGGAAGTATACGCTGTAATAAAATAAATCCTGTTTTAGTGATCTAGGTGTTTTTCAAGCTGCAAAATCTGCCCATTCACTTTAAGGAACTTATGCATGCCATTGTGAAATGCATGCATACCATTAAACTGAAGGGGCTTTACTCTTTACTTAGTCAGACAGCTCAGATTTATGAACATTTTGGCAAAACCTATCGTTTCTTCCAAGCGGTTGGTTATAATAGCTATAGGCTATGAAAAAAATGTATCAAGGAAGGGCTGTTAGATATCATTCGTTGTACACGATGTCTGTTTGTATACCTGCACTAACAATGAATTTAACACATTCACATCATTTATGTAGTATCAAGCAATAAGCGTGGTTTTTGTAAAAGAATGACAATGTGTAAATTGAAAAGCAGGCATCTGATTATAATTTAGATATCTTGGAATTATACTGCATGGAACTCAATATAAAAGTCAACTAGCTCCTTGCAAACAAAGCATTTTATAAATTCACTTGAAGGAATTACCACTTACGACAGCTTTATTCTCGACCTTAACCTGTGCTACACTTAACAAAATCACTTTCGATGCAAGAGAGTACAGATGTAAAAATAGAACAGTTAAAAATTATTTTAAATGTCGACATTTTTTGATCTATCAAGGCGAGAATGGCGTAGAAGAACGTATACCTGATGTTCAGCGGCTACATGTCCAGAGAGTAATTGCATGCATAAAAGAAGGTGATGACGCAACCTTCAGACGATTTTAAGCCCAATAAATGAGAGTCACTAACAAGCAGTTAGCCACCAGTTGTTGCAGTTTGACGTGGCCATTGCACACTGCCGTCAGGAAGGCAATTATGGAACTCCAGCAAAACTTGAGTACGAGACGCGGCGAATTGACCAGAAATAACATTTGCTTTGACAACCATCGAAAATTCCGGATTCACCCCTGCAAAATTTCGGAAATATTTAAGGGCCAAGCCGGTCTTTTGATTTCAGCAGATCGAGTCTTTTTGTTCGGAAGAAAACACGAAGCGGGCGGTCCATTTTTTGAATTCCGGTTACCTAGCGCTACTCATATCAACTGGCAGACCTATATTCAGACTGAAATGTTAGTCCTTTTATCCGGAAAGACCTTTCAAACAAGGCGGAAATGAAAGTAAAAAGCAATACAATATTTCTTGGTTGTGCCGAGTCTGCAAAAGTAACTCATCCCAAGGAAAATTGACACATTCCACTTCACCAAGACTCGAAAGCATACCTGCTTAAGTCGATTTTATAAATAAGGGCAACCGTAATGGTCAAAAAAGGAGACAGTAATCACTAATTCAGCAGCCATACATGGCAAGACCTTCCCTGGATGAAAAATTCTAATGTGTTTCCAAGACACTTCCCTGACCTGTGATACTTTTCGAGTCGTTTACGGACAAAATTTGAAACGCCAGCTCTGGTCTTCTATACACTTCTGATCTAAGGTGTCAAACGCTAGCCTAGCTTTGCAGATACATGAGCGTCACAATTAGCCAAAAGTGTGTTATTTCGATTCAAATAAAACAAAACATCTCAAGTTGGAAAAAGTCAGAATTCCGGGAAGTTAATTATAATTCATCTTCCGCTTATTGGAATAAAGTTGAAGATCCGCCTAAGGCCAAATCTAACAGCGGAAACTGTAAACTTGCTGATCGATAATATTCAGTATTCGCTTCAACAAAGGACAGCCGGCCCAACTGCCCGAAACGTCAGCAAATCTTCAAATTTATTCCGTAGAGCATAAGATGAATTATAAATCAAAACATTCATTTTCCACTTTTGCTATGTCGTTAATTTGAAAAAAAATTAATTTATACTGACATTTGTCAACTGAATGTCATGCTACATTCTGTTTAAAGAGATAAACTATTGTATAGGTGTTCTAAATTGGTGTTAGGCATAACAGTGTCAACCTTTCGTTGTGGACGTTCCGTTCACTTGAAAATGAGTTGTCGTCCGTTCAGTAGCTCTTACATGTGCACCATACGGCTATCTTCATAAGAACTGATATCCGAAATTAACGCTTTTGTTCAACACTTGTAAAAGAGATCCAATATTGAAGGTTTTGATAAATGTGCCGAACATAGTCTACCTTCATGAAGGAACGCTTGAAAACAGCAAAAACCGGAAAAAAAGTCATCCATTTTAAAGGTAGAATTATAATCTATTATCTGAAATATTTATAAAAAAATTTGATGACAGGAAAGTCTTTTGAATATGAAGAATTTGCATTTGTACAGTTGTATCACTTTATGAGACATGTGGCTTTTTTAAATTGTTGGTATTTTTAAACAAACCATTTGAAATTTTTGGTATTTATATTGTGTTGTTTATTTGCGTTACTAGTTTCGTTTCTATTGCAAAATTTTTCCCGCATGCGGTAGTGTCGGTTTCGATGCAATTTTAAATTTTCCAAAATTGAGCTCTTTGCATGTGTTACAGCCTAAACGGTGTGTAGATAATTAAAAGGCTTTCGGCTTTGGCAGTCTAACAGTAAATCTTTATCAAACGAGCTAATCTACAAATTCTCAAAGCATCCCGCTAATAGCCACAGACGAGATATTTACTGTGGCAAGGCAGGAAGACCGAGACAAGGTCACTGAAACACGTGTCGTGTTTGTCTGACACTGAGTAGGCAGAGCCAGACAATGCTACCTTTTTCTTACAAACATGGTAGTGTTTGTATGGTGAATTTTTTGTTGTCACTACATGCCTGTCAACTTGGTTGGCTTCCACATGCAAACTTGCTTTATCTCTCCAGGCAAACAAAAATAGATTTATCGCAGATGGTAAATGGACGAAACTTTTCTTAGTTAGCTTCTGATTGTGCCTTTTTTTGCCATAGGATATCTTTGGCCATTTTTATCGATAAAAATTAAGCATTTCTTCCTTATTTTTGATGTTGATCATACAGACAATTGAAAATTGGAGACGCGGACGGAAAGAAAACCTGCTGAACGTCATTTCGTTGGAGAAAAGGAAGTTAACTGATGACCAAATAGATTATAACGGTTCGCCTATGTGGGCAACTTGAGTGTTGCGACTGCTGAAGCATTAGCCTGACCTACATCGATGATGACAAGTTTCTACTCAGAAGCGAGATGAGCGGAAGAGGAAAGCTCTAGCGATATTATCTGAACCAAAAGCTTAAGAAATTTGTGGAACCTATCGTGATTTGTTTATAGAATTGTGAAGTCTTGACAAGATTTATGTTAATTTGGAGATTTAAAAAAGTTTTTTAAAAAACTCTTTATTATCAATGGCATTTTGGAAAGATTACAGAGTTGGCTGTACAAAGTTTGCGATAAACATAAATTGATTAACCGCATCATATTTGGAACCAGCAAACTGATTTTCACGGGGCTTATGATTAAAATATATTTTCTATTGAATCTGTTCATTTGCAGTCAGCAGTTTCAGTATATTTATCTCAAACGATACGTCACGCACTGGATGGCAGTGAATGCATACGTCCTTGGAGTGTACGCAAGTGTCAACTACGAAACTGTGTTCGAAGTCAAATATGATGAACTTGTATTGGCTGTTTTTAATGTTTCGTCCAAAAATCAAATGCATTTTTAGAGGGGTTATGGTTTTTTTTACTTTATGAGCCAGAGGTATAAGTGAATGATTAAGGAAAAACGAATAACAAAACAGGGCCTTCCTTTCAGAGTAAGATGTGTTTTAAATTCAAGGTAGGATATCAGTTTTGAATATGATTGAAATAGGAAAAGCACGTTTTCGATTGGGCAGTGAGCTTATAACTGCGTTTGAATATGGGAGCAAAGTTTGTTAGCTCACTAATTTTAAAAAATGAATTTTAATTTGCAGCTTCTTTTTCAATTCTCGCAAAGTATGCACATTTCTGATTATCATCAGATCATGTATAGATATATAAGACATCCTCTAATATGCTACTTTTTAATCCCTCGCTCATGTCAAACAAGATAATTTGACTGGCCGACTCTTCCTTTCTCTAGAACGTCACGAAAGCGAGCTCCATAATGCCATGAAAGTACATCAGTTTAAAGCGATAACTGGTTTCCATCAATTAATACTTTAAATTCATCTTCGGATAAACGTCAACCTGTCCATATTTTTAATACAATTAATTCTTAACATAAAATGGCATGACATCATTTTTTAAAACTGGGTTATAAATGTGCGGGAAGGTTTCTCCCAGACACTAGCGATAGGATGGTTTCCGATAAAATTCCCCTCCAGATAAATCAACCGAAGTTTTAAAACCCCGCACAGATTTGGTATAATCGCGGTGTTTAAGAACACCCCCGTCACGTCCTTATAAATTTAAGTTCATGTTTACTAAAAGTTTATTAATATATGTTTAGCAAGCTTTCTCTCGAAACAATTAATGTTCATACTTTCATCTGCAATAAAATAGGAGCATGTGTGATAGGAATACACCAAAAATCTTTGAGATAATTAATAGCACGTGGTGTATTTCAAGCATTGGATAAATTACAGGTTGCTATCGCAGACGTCAATCAAGAATTCAAAAAGTGGTAATTAAATATATTCTACTCAGTTTCAGTTAGTAATGTCCTCGAACATAAAAATTTATGGATCATAAAGAATTCAGTTCGTACGAAAGAGCAAATTCACTAGTTAGGACACCTGATTTTAAAATTGGCATCAACTATACAGAGCCTTTAAAATTGCAATTTTATATTTACATGACACGAAGAGTCACCGATTGGCCAATATCAGGTTCCACTTTTGAGGTTAAACCCTGCGTTGCCCTCATAAGTGCACTATGGTCGTACGTCCGGACGACTGATGTGATTAGGACATCACTACCTATACCACTGTCTAGCGCACATAATCCGGCTAGTTTTTGAAAGGGCAAAGCGGAGACCTTCATTTTATCAAGAGAGATAGCGAACGTCTGTAGCGTGATGTTTGCCCAAAGGAGATAGACGGATAGGTCAGTGCGGCAGAATGACCTATAAAAACCGTCAGCCAAAGCAAAATGACCATCTGACACTGGTGCCGTTATTTCTTGCCAATGTAGCAAAACAGTGTTTTCAAAGTGCCTCTTGTTCTGCTATTTTACGAACGTTTACCCTCAAACTATTCGTATTCCTCCTATAGGTGTTTATGATAAATGAATACAATACCTACATACCAGCTGTGGGTGTAATGTGCATTTGCGTAATCGAGTTTCCGTATTAAATAGCTGCTGACTATTAGAGAAACCAATCTAATTATTCATCTGACTAAGTGACTGAAACAGCTTTTAATGTCTGCATCTAGCTAACATTACGAATGTAAATGTTATAAAACCACAAACACATTAGTAGTTCAACAAGCAAGCAACGAGTGTATGAATAGTTGGTCAGAGAGTACATTTACCCTCTACGGTTTACTGTAGATGTAGATGTTTTTTGTGTTGAACTGTCTACTGAGATGTGTTTTTTCAAATATTTAGAAAAAAACTAAATTGTAAATAAGCTCGACGGAAGTAAGTGTTTTAACAAGCAGTCCGTTTGAGTAGTTCAACCTAAACAAGTGAAACATAGCAGGCTCCTGACACTTTTTCTTGCAAAATGCAATATTGATGAATGACTGATATAAATATTCAAACAGTAACAAAACAGTGTTACAGCAACATTACCACGCACAGTTCAATGTGGTTTTTACAATTTTACGATCTAACGAAGAAATTAATGTCGATATGTGAAAATAAAAATGGTTTTGAAACAGTTTATGTGGCTATATCGGAAGCAAGTTAGGGAAACTGGTAAAATGTCCTAGGCCACAACGTTGGCCATGACTGTTGACAGTCGATTTAAATGACTACAGAAATCATCTTGAAGTGTATGTGCAGCATTTACCACAGTCATGCTAGGTCAATAGAGTCAACAAGCTATATTTGTAATGGTTAGTTTCTATGATCCTTTAGGTACATACTTAGCTCGCAGTCTGCAAACATCCAGCAGCAAAATTCTTTATCTGACAACTGTAATTTTGAAATGTTTCTGACTTATAGACGGACTATTGTTTTATACTTGCGAGGTTTACTATCGTGCTGTGCAATGCTCTTATACTCCCATCATGTCAAGATATCAGTTTCGAATTTCCTCTTTTTCAGTATCAGTTAAAATGGCGTTAGGTTAAGTGTATACAACGGACATACGCCTTTATCCGTCGTTTTTTAATCTGCTCACTATTTCAAATTTACCAGGGAAGGGTGCACAAAAATTTCTTTTTAGGGATTTACGGCCAATTACTTTTTTTAAGTTTAAACCTAAAAGATGTTACAGAAAAAAATTTTATGTTTAAGGAGAAAGTCCGAAGACGGCCCAATTCGATATCCAGTTTTCACAGGAAGTCATGTGTGTGTGACGGACAACCACAACGTCATTTGCTTATGCCCCCGGCTGTTACGCTTGGTGACCCGAGGACCACTTGACCGCTTATCATTCCTGCACACTCGTGCGCGTACACGTGCTTTACACCCGCGCACACACGTAAGTGTACACGTGTCCAGCTCGTTGCGGTTTTTCAAGTACCACTCGAACACGCCAAGCCGTGGTCAAGCAGCAGGTGGCCTTTGCAGGTGACATCCCCTCGGACAATTGCGACACACTCGAACTTACGCCGCAAGCCTATTTAAACAGCTGCCACCACTGCCTCATGCACTCACAGGTATGGCTGAACGCAGTCAACACTAGCCCTGGCTTCGCTAGTGGCCGCTGCCATGTGAAATGGAAATTAGGAGTTCTGTACCCAATAAAACACTCCTTCTGGGGACTTTTGCCTTATAACTTCCAACCTGGGATTTGATCTGATGATTGTAGAGATACGACTCTGCTCACTGCTAAGACCCCTACATGTGTGTCTGTTTTCTGCTAATTGTAAATTGGAATTTACAAACGGATTGAAAAACCAATCGAAAATTATTTAGTATTTATGTAGTCATTTTTCTAAAGATTTCAGTAGTTTACCTCCTGGGGTGACTGAAATATCCCAATCCTAATGAAGTAAGGTTTTCGTAATTGTTAGAAATTCCGGTAACATTTCATGAGGTTGACAATTTAATGTTTATGCATTAAGGTTTGATTATATGTGAAAAGTTACACATGCCGGACTTGCAAAACCTCCTTAGACTCCCCAGTTTAGTGAAGGGATGACGTGCCGTAGGCTGCTGAAATGCTGTTGTATGTGGAAGTGCATCCCATGAGGCCGAGGTTTTGGCGCCACGCTTAGTGCATTTTCTGCACGCAGTGCCGTAGTGTTTGGGCTTTTCCCGTCCAAAACGTTCAAACTAACCTGCACGCAACCTAGATGGTGTATTTTTTAGCAATTGGATTTTGACCAACGGAAAACCTGAGGGTATCATCCGATTACACGAACATCAGCGAGATCGTAAAACTTGACAGTATGGCGTGCACGTATTTTCAAGATGGAACGCGGTTCTCCTTGCGTGTATGCCATGCATGCAAGACATACCTGGGAGGTCTTGGCAAAGAACGCAGTTTGTATTATTATTATTTT
>UYRU01041703.1:39504-56916 GCA_900617775.1 Dibothriocephalus latus | reverse complement strand
ATGTAAGGTTATATAAATATTTGGGCCGAAGGCCATATAAACTTTTGGTCTCCGATTAGAATGCTTAGTTCAGACTAACTTACTCCAAGTTAGCATCTAGTTTCTGAGGAAGGTTGAAAGCAGAGAGTACGGACCCTACATTTCCATTTTAAAGACTGAGTTACCGTTTAAGAACTTTCCCTACAAGAGTTTAATTAAGAGGAAAGCGGCGCAAAACGGTCGGATATATAGAACGGCGATGGTATAATGAGAAACTAGCTTTAGGATAGGCACAGCAGTCAATCAAAAATGGTCATAGGAGGTCTGAACTAGTTGTTCGCGTTTATTTGGCTGTATTGTATGCAAGGATTATAAAGCAAGATATCTTCTGTTTTTGCAAAATGAGTCCCCTTCCCTGGTAGGCACTAAGTTCTGAAATCGAAACCTCGAACATGTTTCGTAAGGTAATGAATGCTCATACAGTTAACTTCGAACACTTGGATTTTGGGCCATGAAAGTCTCCAGCATGTCAGTAAAGTGGTTATTGTGCTTTCGAGTTTAATTTGTCATGTGATGCAAACGAAAAGCTCAGAGGAATACACGGCGGATGCAAATATATTGACCTTAAGCCAGTGGAGTCGAGCAACTTCAGGATTGGCTACTGGATGTCAAAGCATCTATACGCTATATAATCCTATCTGCAATGTTTATACCATACAATCTTCCGCAATATTACTTCATTGCTAATGGCTTTTTACCGTCATCGTCGAGTACTTGAAAACTGCGGAACAAAATAACCGCAAAATTACTGAAAGACCTCGGTTTGGCCAAATAGATTTCCCAATACCGGTATTACATGAACATCCTATACTATAAATGTATACCGTGTTGAAAAAAACGTGACCGGAAAAGTTTCCAAGCAGAATCGTTTGGAGAATCGCCTGTTGTTTTAGGACCCGCTGACATCCTAACTGATTGCTCCTCGATACACGAGACGTCTAAGCACCGATACAAAACATTAAGACCAAACATAGCCCAGTATTAGGGGAAAGCAGCGAAGGTTATCCTCAGGGGACACATCAAAACCGTTCGTCAGCTCTCAACACGCAAGGTGTTTGGCAGGTAACGGCCAAATTGCACAGTGGGAGACAGTGGTCGATGTCAGTGTGGCAGCGGCGACTGCATCTGAGCCCAGCCGCTGGAAGTGACTGCATATGGGGCGGAACAGTTTGAGACCACAGTCTCGACAATAGAATGCCCTTGGCCTTATGCCGCTTGAGATTTCTTCTTGGTGTAGGTATGAAAATTGTACCCCGGTAGAAATAAGGGCGTTGTCTTCACCAAATTAACCATTGACCTTTAATTCCCATAGCCATATGCGTCCAGATATCTAATTGTGGAGAATGATCGGTGATTAAGCTCCGTAAATGATCCATCGGGCCGGTATTTTAATGTCCGTATCCCTCATAATTGTCTCAACTACCGTTATAATATGGCGGCTAAGTGTTTTGAGGAGATAATATGTGGATGCAAACACATATTCATTCAGTAGTTTTATGGCCAAACATACACAAATTATGGTTGACACGTTCAAGAGGAAGGTCCTTGCTCGCAAATCCGAGGATACTGTCGGATGTCCAAGTAGCTGCTGTTATTTTCAATAATACCTTACGTAACCTTGATTGTGATTTCAGAACTTTATATATATTTGGTCGAGATAAACAGGTCGACTACTTGCCACACGTGATTCACCAACGGAAGTTTGAATTTTTCTGACGGCTTCTGCCCCTGTATTGGCCACGAGTTTGTTTAAGTAGGTGGCTCATCCATATTTTCTGAAACAGCTATCAGCTGAAGAACCTGAACAGCATCTAGTTATCAAAGACTAAACCGAATATTGTCTTGTTTTAGTAATTAAACCGTTAGTTTTAAGGGTTAGCTTTATTTGGCTATGGCTAAGGCCAGTATAAAATGTCCAATCTCTATAGTTTTGGACATGGATAATAATCAAGTTCGATTATTTAACGAATGAGATCACTGGGAATATCGAAATCAGATGTGTTTTGAACGTGCATTTGAACGCAATACAGGTGTCTTTTGCTTATAGTGTTGAAATCAGCCGTTTTTTGTCGCAAAAAATTTTCTTCAAATCTCTGGATCATTATGTCCTCTGAAAGCACTTCGAGAGGTGGGTAAATGAACTTAACATGCAAATTCAATTAAAACGGTTTTACCTATAATCTTTCTCATGAAGAATTAATTCCTTTTACGAGGGTAACTGATTGGCCGATATAACATCCAAAAAGAAACCTGGAAAATTTGTCGGTTTTATCATCAAAAAGATCGCTCAACTGAACTCCACCTAAACAAAAGAGGAAAAAGGGCTAATCGGTCGGGGCAGGACTAGTCTTCAGAATACAGAAATAGTTTATGCCGCATTTTTATAAAGTGGGATCCATATGCGCGTGGCCCATGTGACCTGAGCTCGCTTACTTGGTTTGGTTCAATGATTTATTTCTCGGTCCTCTAGATGTGAAAATAATCAGACTTCTCGAAGTTTTCGGATGGTTGCATCGTGGCCGCTGCAAAGGTTACATTCGCAAACTTAACAGTTGAACGCAGTTAGCTACTCGCGAAGCGAGATAATTATGTAAATTTTCACAAAATTATTTAAACTCTTATAATTTTGGAAATTTTGTTGACAAAACCAACGATATGGAGCCATACATTCCTGCAGGTCTGCCGCCATCAATCGGGTTTGTTTTAGTTGAAAAGCGTTAAGGTCTGAAACATGAGTCTAGGCTATTTGAGTTACGTGCTTCAAAATCCGCAGCCGAGAGTTCAGTCTCAGAAACATTTTATTTTAATTCGAGTTATTTTTAGTCAAATGAAGTGGATTAGGTAAATAGGATTGAAAACCTAACTAGAAAAGTGCTCACTCCTGCGTAAGCCTCTACGCGGTGGCATGCTGAACATCCCACCAAACATCCATGCAAGTAAAAAACACAGGAAAAATATCCTGTGTGCATAAACTTTGGTCATCTAATTCGTTCTCAATGCTTTTCGCCATCTCCTTACCAAAAAATCCACATGAACCTGTCCTGGTTGGCTTGTCTCTGAGCTTGGAGATTACGTTATTCACCGCACTCATTTTATGTGGTCCAGCAAGCGAAAATCTGCGAGACTTCGCAATATATGTGGAGATTTTCACGGCTCCAGCTTGTCCCATATTCTTGACACGGATGACTGGATAGCACCAGCTAGGTGTCTGTATAATGATACGGTTGTTTAGTTTTTTAATTTCCTGAGAAATTAATTTCTGTTCGCGGTATACATCAGTATACTTAAGATTTATAGGCATAGACCGACCTGAACTTTCAAAACCAGTATATCAACCAGAAAGCAGACAGAAAAAGCTGGGGACCCACTGATCAGCCGGACCCCTCGCAGTTGTGTGAAGCAGCGGCAGAATACCGGCGAAACACGTATCTGGACTTTTTAGCTAATGCCTAGGCTGTTAGTATGTTAAGTTACGATATAAATGTTGCTCAACCTCTTGAAAATTGGGCTCACCTTCAGTTTGTTAAGGATGGTTCGGACTACACCTCAGCACAGTCGTTGGATGATGGTCTTGTACCGAATAAGCAGAAATGACTCCAGTGTGTTCTTTCGACTTTGAACCTCCGCCCTTCCCGAATCCCTCGAAAATCTCTCCAACGAAGAATTTTCTTTCTGATAGTTTGGTGTTACTTTGACATAAAATCTCTCAATTTTCCTTCATATTGAAACCACTTTCTCTAAAATTCGTCTTTTACGTTCCTATCACATAGTTTAAGTCCTAATCCCCAGATTTTTAGACGTCTGCATTCTGTCTCTGATTACTGATTGCTATCATGTTATTTTGCTGCTTTGCCTAACAAAAAATATGTTGATTGTATAACGTGTCTTCCGAAATGTCTTTTATCCTATTGTTCTTATTTATGAAATTTTGTTTATTATGATAATGAGGGTATAGTGCACAACAGTCGAACAGTTAGACTGTTGAATTATGGATGATGTCCATCACAACTCTTTTGACCTAACCACTTACAAGTCTTTCCAGCCCATGCGCAGAGGCTTCTGATATATCTTTTAATATTGTGGCACATCAGCGTTCTGCAGTATTGCTTCTCGTACGAGAAAAACAGGAAAATAAAAACTGATAATTGAGCTATCCCCGTAAGAGGTGGTCATTTTTAGGTAAATCTATTAACTTTTGCATAATCTGTTAATCTACCTTCTGCTCACGGAAAATAGAGCCATTTTTACTGAAACGTTTCAATGATGCCTGCGAAATAACACGTAGTAATATCCCTCTCTTTCAATCTTTTGGGAAGCGAATGCACAGAAACGTACTTCTTCTGGTTATTGCATGTAAATTTAATTTTGGTCTTATTAAGTAATTGAAGGAATGGAGTACTTTTGCCCCTGTCTGCTGGACGAAAAATCCTGTCGTTTTTAAAGACGGCACAACGCTGACAGCTTAGTTTCATGGTGGCATACTTACCTTACTTCCTGCTATTCTGTACACTTTCGTATGTACACTTTTATAAAAGTCTGTCGGGTTTAAATTGGCCTTGAACCCCCACGGCCTAATAAGCAATACCTAGATAGGTAGGTATGGATTTCTTTTTTTGAGTGGCATTCACACAGCCAATTGAAATTTTGCGATTATGTTTGCAGTTAATTCGCTTTTCAGCATTACCGGAGTGATTCTTTCCATCTGAAAGCATACCGGAAAATATTAATCAAAGTTTTATGAATTTTGGCGCCAAAAGGGTATCTTTGAAAAACGCCGACACAGGGCTTCTGGTTCTAACCCATGGGTATAATCAATCAGCGTGTGAGTCCGTCTGTTAGTAATTGAAGGTAAAATTAACAGGTTGCAGTTTTAGCACGTCACGAAAATGATCTCATTCTGATTATTCTATTAGCCTAATCAAATATTCGAAAGTTGCAGCTCAACAGATTAATAACAAGCAATCTGGGGTGTACATTTTCCGTAACTTTTCAGTCTGAGCATCAAGAAGGAGAAATTATTGATCACTAGAGAAGTGCTATAAATGGCGGCGCTGGAATTATGGCTTGTTTCAAAGTTTTCTAGATTTTATTTTTTCTTGAAAAGTCATTCTTCCTGTTGTATACTAGATTCTGATAATCCTCATTATTTTCTGCGAAGTTCACTCCTGCTTGATAAGATGCGAATCCCGTTCATAGTTTTGAGATCCCAACGCCTTGAATGGCAATTGGTTAATCTGTATTCATTATTATTAGTGTAAACGAACAAATCGGGCTGTTTTGGCACCCCAGGACGCCTTTCAGACATTTTCGATAAAGAAAACATTTGCTAATGATTAATGTTCAAAAGAGTTTATATTGGAACAAGGAAAAAAGCTGACAACACTACCGACTGTGCCTCTCGTTGGCTAACTAAGGTCTGCCGAAATCTAACATGTTGACAATAGGGGAGCTCTCTCGGCGGAACTCGGCCGCGCCCAACGCACGAAGCGAGAATGAGGAGGAACTACACAAGCAAGCAGCGTTCCACCTATAATAAATAGGGCTGAATTATAATCTCAGTTGCATATGTTAATCATCATGTATATGTCAAATGAATTATTCAGGCAAGTCGACAAAGAATTGCTGTACACTTGGTGTGTTCAGCAGGCTGAAAGGGAAGCTGACAGGCAGGCAATTGGATGAACATTAGTTAGTATGCTCGAAAAGTAAGAAAATGTATTATCGGAAGAAAAATATGCCGTTGGCTTTTGGACAATAGGCGAAAGAAGTGGACTTCCTCAGCGCTGCTTCTGACCAGTCTTTGTTTACAGACGGTAAATAAATTACTCGTACTATTAAATAAACCTGTACATTTTATAGTAGTACAATGCAGACGTCACAAATTTAGAAGTTTCGAAGAATTATGAACGTGAATATATTATTCACTTGCTACTCATATGAAATCATAGTTATCTAGTCATCTCCCTTCGTCTGACCATGTCGAAACTACAAGGACAATGAGAGTCAACCCACTCTTTCATCAGTACGATTTCAACATTGGAATTTCCTGAAACTCGGGTCGTATGAATTGATCGACCTCCCATAGAGACCACCTAATTGATCTATATAGTACCCTTCTGTTCCTTAAAGGTAAATCTTATTATTGGGAGGGTAGTAGGATAGGAGCCTTGTAGCCATTCTGGTGGATTCTAGATGATTGATTAGGAAATCCTGCCTAGGCAGTCAACTTACTGTATCCGTAATGGTGGATTACATACGGCAGTAGGTTGGGCGATTATATCGACCAAAGTATGGTTAAATTCAAGATTTTCGGCATGCTTTCGTAGTTCAATAGGTATCTGCTGATAGGGGTTCGAATCCCACCGAGGCCACGAATTTTTTACAGTTGGGTCAACTGAATAAATAATATTAATTAAACTTTACATTTGTATATTTTAAGGGTCATACACAGAGTTCCTTTTCTTTAACTCTTAGATTGGGTTCGCTTACAAGGAAGATATTCGTTATCTTCTGTGATTTGAGCCGTACGTATTTTATTCTGACTTGTTTTAAAAGGACAAACTGGAACGCAAAGCCAGAAAATGGCATTTTTAGAAACTTTCTGAGAAAAGGTACATCAACTTGCCTAATCCTGGTTAAATTTAAGCTTTTCCGCGGACTTTCATTTCTAGATATCTCGGGAAGAAAACTGATGCCTTGTTCATAAGTTACTGCCTGCTGTTATATGCAACCCAATTGCCCAATTAACAAGCAACCTGTCAGATTAAACCAACTTATTTACCAAGATTTCTACCTTCATCTTTTTAAGTTGTGTTTTTTCCAATTTATTCTTTCGTCTCCTTTGAATTGTAACTTTAGTTACCTTTCCCGCTTTTTGATTTTGATTTTTGTTCTCTTTCTCTTTCCTTGTCCTCCGCCTTCTGCTTGGCTTCGTTTGCGTCCGCCCCTTCAGCAAGCATTGTTTGTCTAAATCGGCTTATTTTTGGATTCTCCTGGTCCTTCCAACTATAACTAGTCTATTTAAAACGCTTTGTCCCAGCAGTCAACGACAGGTACAGGGGGATTTTTTCAGACTGCAATTAATCCTTTAATCGCTCTCTCATACAGCAAATTTCCAGTTGAGTTTATTTCAAATTGGCAATCCCAACCGTCAATTTAATTCCTGTGAACACCTACCATAATTTGTCTGATCGAAAGAACGTGTAGGACTCAATATACTCTCGGATGTGACTTCAGGGAAGCAAACATAATGAAATTATCAGTCCGCAAATTGGAGGCCATGAAAAACGGTTAGGCGATGCGTTTTAAAGCATCCAAATAGCATTTTGAAGGACCTTACTGAAATTAACCCTCAAACTTTCCATACAACAGTCACCCATTAGGGTGATAGATACTTAGATAAATCGCAAGTAAGAAAGAGGACCTGCATCAACAAGGTTAACATATAAAAGATTTTTTCATCAGCTACCGTAAAAAGTTGTACACGTGCAAATGAAACAAACTCAATAAAACGACCGCGACAAATTCCGTGAACTTTCGTGGGGGTATTTTTCGGACCCCATCCAGCTAGCATTGAATGCTTAAACAGTCGCTTAGTTCAAGATATTATTTAAATACCAATTTTGAGAACCAACTGAGGATGAGTTTGAAGGGTTCGTACACGCTAGAAGTTGTTCACAGATCACTTCTTTTTCTATTGATAAAATGTCCTATTCACCTATCTATCCTTGCGTATTTCCATAAGCTTTGCTTCCCTAAACGAGCAAAGGACGCGTTATTATTTTGTTTACAAGTTGGTACATATTAGGATTGTCATCTAGTTGACTAGAGTATAGTACTATTTATAGTAGTTCCCAAAGACTTAAAACAACATACGAAAAGTGTACTATCGAATCATTTATTTCAGCAGAAAAGGCACGTCAGGACTTGCTTTTGAGGCGTTTTCTCTCGAGAAAATGTGGGCAAAAAACCACTTGTCCGGTGAATGGCAGAGGCCTTCAGTAGAATTATTTAAATTGTAGTGTACGGTCAAATATTCCCCTAAGTTCGGGTGATCTTAAGCCAAATTTAATCGAAGGCTTTATTCAAGTTTGCTGGTAGTTTTAGTGGTATGGTAGAAACTAGGAGGAGCGAAGTAAGTAAGGGTAAGCTAAGCGTTTGTGTTAAGTCTACCGCTAAAAGTTTAACCTAAGGAAAGGATGAGTCAATGTGAAAATTAGGAAAAAACATAAGTATTCCGTGCAATTAAATATAAAGTCAATTGTAGTATGGGGTTGGGTACACATCCATGCGTCCTGCCACCTTAAGCAAACAAATAATGAAAAAACTGTTGGGAATGCGCCCATTCCCATGCTTACTCATCCCACAGAAAGGCCGCGAGTCCAGCTTACGCCACTGTCATGAGAGCGCGACGCGACTATTTATTTTTCCTCATATCTGATTGGCCCATTGAGTCATCTAGGTCCCTCGCGTTCCCCCTTAAGTACACTCAGCCTTTGTGTGAAAATGACTTGCGATGATGTACTGTAAAGTGCTTGGTCTGAGTACACACGCTCTCTCTAGCCGACTGGTCTTTTCTCTGTCCCTCTTACGGGCTCTTGGGAATCGTTCTTGTTAATTAGAAGAGCCAGGTGCGGGTCGTATCAAAAACCCAGCCAGTTGATGACAGGATTTGGAGCTTCACCTCAAAAGGAGTTCTATGTCATTTAAATTTGCGGTGACCTTTCTTACTCCAAGGCAAAAAGGGTTAACTGTTTTGTTCAATTTTCCCTCTCTTCACCGTAAAAAGTGAACCATGATCGATGACAAGTGTAATATTACCTGAAATTTCTACCAAAATGAGAAAGATTAAATATATGATAATATGATATGATAAATATATGATAATAATGATGAGTCCTAAATTAGAGAAATATCGGCATTCACACAAAAGTGTAACTGACGTATAGTGGCTCCATTTTTGGTTCCTACTTTCCGATCAATATAAAATATTCTGACACAAAATAAGAAATAACCGTATAGGGAAATAAGCTTAAACTTATAGTAGAGATTTTTAAAACAGTTTATCAGTAAAAACCACCGCTTTTTTGATTCATTAGGTACCACTTTAATTTTTGAGAAAATATCGTATCTGCAAATATAAAAAACTATTGCATGGCATATGAAAATCCAGCAAAACTAAAATAACATAGAGAAAATGGCGACGAACTTAATCTTACTCAATGTTCTACCTGGCGAAAGTCGAAGTACGCTGAAGAAAAGTATCCGGAAACGCAAGGTAATTCCCAAGTCCCAGCTCAGGCCATTGACTGCAGTCTGTTTTTCAGGAACATTCTATCTGAATTCAGTGCTAAGCATTTGGGTAAGCATAATCAAAGTTTCTTCCACTTCATAGGGATGTTAGGTAGGGTAGCCGGCTCAAAGCGAAAGCAAACTGCACAGCAGTCACATCTTTTCACATACATCAGTCAAATTGCAACAACGTGAATCAGAGTAGTAATGCGGAAATTTTTATTAGTATAACGCACAGAATCAAGGGAACCTAGAAGGTTCTTTTAGGATTACATACTCCACATAAATACATATATGTAATTAACCCGGTTATATACAACTGTAAAACAAGCTCTAACGGTAAAATGATGTCGTTAGCCTTAAACAACAACCATGAAAACTGTAATTCATTCATTATAGGAATTTAAACGTTTCTCATACACTAGTGCCTCATCTACATGAGAGAAACTCCGAGAAGCTGAGTGCAATTTCCAAAATTCCAATCTGGATGTAGAACTTTATATTGATTCAGCACCTCGAGACAAGTTGCGCTGGGCTGACAAAGTTGAGACATTTATTTGGACCTCTTTAATACAGACGTAAAGGTCCCTCACGACAACTGTCAGGGCGGAAATCTCCGCAACTTGTCAAACCATGCCCAATGTTCCGAACAGAACAGCTTGATAAAATATTTAATCATTCTGCCTAAACTGACATTATCGTTTACTTTCAGCAAGGTATTAGACCTGCTATATCACAGAGGCCAAGACGCCTAGTTGGTCAGTGGGCGATCATTTGCAAAGCATCTTAAAATGTTATTCAGAACACGCCAACAATACAAGTTAAAATTTGCATTTAGAAGTACATGAAACTGTCAATGATGTCATAACAATTGGATTGGTCGTGGGAAAAATATTAAACTGAAGAAGCTACAGATAAAAAAGAGTGATTGCGATTATTTTTCGCTTTATAGGAATACAACGCCTTCCGGTGTATTTTTGTTTAGTTGCCATCCTCCAACAAAGGAATGCCTTGGGATATTGAGCTTTTTCTACGATCATAAACGTGCAGCCGAAGTGCAAGTTTAAATAAGAAAACACGAACATAAACGTTTTTTCGTCTAAGCATTTTTAGCAAACAACGTTTTCTTTGAAGTTTATTCATCTTCCTGAACAAATGGAAGTTTTCACAAGGACGCCGTTTGCAAGTCTACAATTTTTAAGAACGCAACATGTGCCCTTAGACCACAGAAATTGAGGAGCCTCAACTGATGACTTCGCATAGCATATTGTATTAATATATATATATATATTAATATAATATTATTATAAATAAATGCATTATATTTTATTATTTTCAAAATCATTTTAATATTTTTAGGTTTGTTTACATGAAAAGCATATATCGTGTAGTCTTGAAACCTTGAGAGCAAGTGCATGTCGAGTTTAAAATTAGTCGGAAATCGGAAAACGTTTTGAAGAGCCATATATAGGCTCAATTTAGGTGTAAAACTTGAACGAGACTTAATTTTCTATCAAGTGATCATGTGAAAGTATCTTGTATCATTTTTTAAAAAAATATTACGACTTATGTGACTATTGCTAACCTATGGCAGAAAACTCATAACATTTAAGGATTCGTTTTTTACTCTATATGGTTTTTAAAGGCGGAAGACAAGAATTTGCTTCCTGGCTTGACTGAAATATCTTGGGATGACAATATGTAATAATCAATACTACAACCTTACACAATTAAGCCTTTTATAATTGACACCACATTTAATAATTTTGGTAGACCTTTCATGAAATCGGTCATATAGCGCATTTTACCATATCGCTATTGAATTTTCCACCGCTCAACCTACTGTATATGCTAATTCAGCTTCACCCGAGAGCTCGAAATAGTGTATATGAGGGCAATCACATTGCGATCAGTGAAACTGAGATCGAGGAATTTTCTAGGTTACACCATGAGGAATGGTAGGCTTTTCAGTGAATTAAGTTAAAATGTTAAATTTTCTCATTTATGCCTAAAAGTCATCGTTAAAAGAAATGAATAAAAAGCGTTGAGATTATTACACTATGGCATTTTGAGTCTTATGCAACTCACTCCATAGGAGTCATGGGCATCTCTTTACAGTAGTTGACGGATAGGGGCTGCGTTTACGGCTGTCTGAATTAAGAGAAGACGCTCAGCAGGTTTAGTCTGATTCACCTTCTCCTTGAGCAGTGTTTGCTTTATCGGCAAATTTGTCTTCAAACGGCGGCCTTAAAGGCAGGCCGCACCCCAGTTCACGTACACACACCCTGCGGCCAAAACTGAGTCACGTTTGAAACGGTCCATCCCCTGGCCGATTGACTACGCGAGGTAATTTGGCCCGGTGATGATGGTGGTGGTTGCTGTGGGCGGCGTTATGTGTTTAGTCGAAAAGCCTGTCAACCTACAGATGACCTGCGGCAGTACACGTGTACGTTCATACACACTGTTTGTTTGAACTCGGCCTAGGTCGTTTGCACACCACTTATCTGAGGCACAATCTCAACTCTCCCCCTCCCCTTTGCCTGCTGTCCCGTTTGGGCACTTTTGCTTCAGGGCTTCAGACATGCAGCTTTTTAGGATACTTGATATCAGAAGCCTTAAGTAAATTAAAAAAAGACCTTAAAGAAATTACGCTTTAGGAGTTGATTAAACTCGGCAGCACTATCTTTAAAATATATGCTTGTCCACCCTTGTATACAAACTTCTGTCCCTTGGAGGTCTAAATAAGGCCATTGCCACTTTTTAACATATCAGTCATCCGGAACAGATGACCGCAACTTAAATCCGGTTATTTCTCTAATGGGTGCCCACTGCTGGGTACAGCGTATATAAATAAATATTTTGACCACGAAACATGCGCACACCCTTGACCTTACGGGAGTCAGTTTACTGCACCGAATGCCAAAAAAACGGACGGCAGAACTTCTAATGCAGCAGGAGATTACAGTTGACAACTTAAAGGGATTAACTTTGTTGTAAACAAAAAGAGGGAGCTTGAAAAAAGCTGCGAACCTGATCGTAGGAGACCTATGGTGGTGAAGGTGGCAGAGGCAGGCAGATGATTTATGTCCCTTGCTCATTATTAGAAAGCCGTAACTTAACAATCATTTACACGGGCGTCACTCTCGGCAAAGTGAATTTCTGACGTTCTCATTTAATAAGATTTGGCACTCTGAAAAATAAAGTTTTCTGCTGAATGGACAGTTGGAAAAAATTGCATGTCTGGGATTGCAAAGTCATGACATTTTGGACGACCAGATTCGACTAGTCTTTTCTTTCGGACGGACACCAATGAGCATCCACCTTATTCACCTTCATTGGTTCATGGACTAGCACGTTATCGGTTAAATGGTTTGGATTTGCGAAGAAAGCTCATATTATGATTAATACTGTCGTTAGGGCTAGAGCACATAAATAGGCATTTTTCATTGTTTTTAGCACTATGCTACCAGTATCACTGAGAAATTTCTCTTTTGGTGTCGTATTTGCGAAATTATACTCAGTTTGGCTTCCTAAAAGCTCAGTATATGAACAGCTGATATCTACATTTAAAAATTCATATCTTCCTCACTATTACCCGCATACAATCTACACAAAATAAAAACTATCCATCGCTAGTAAAAAAGACAACAACTGAAATCGTAGTTCGTTTTATGTTATTTATTTTGCATCTAAAATTCGTTTGTTCTCTGGTACTATTTGCAAAGGGCAGAAGAATTCATAGAGGTCAGATTGCTCACAAATGGAAGAGGAGTAAAAGTTGGATGAGATAAAAACTGCATAGTATGAAGGAATATTCAGTAAGCAAGTCAGGGGTTCCGGAGGTTGGCGAGGAATTACGAGATCGCCTGCAGTCAGCGCCTCGTGATGGGCCACATTCCGTAAATGATCTCTTGATGGGGTCTTTTTGCCCCGACGGCGACTGCGCTGGCACTGGTGACGGGCTTCTTTCCACTGTGCGTGAGTCCAAAAATTAAAAAATATAGAATATTCTAACTGAAGGGTATAGCAAACGATTTTTATTTGATGCAATTGACGAATAAATATCGGAGACAGGTTTAGGTATTGCCTTGTGTTAATTTGCCTCTATAAATCGGCGAGGTTAATAAGATGTATTAAGGAGGTTTGGCAGATTTGCTTAATTTAAGTTGCCCAAATATGAAAAAACTCGCGGCATTCGGCGGGATTTGAACCCGCGTCGTAGGGAAGGCCTGCTATACGGGTTCAAATACTGCCGAACGCCGCGATTTGGTCCACCATTGGGTCAACTTAAATTAAGCAAATCTGCCAAGCCTCCTTAATAATAAGTCAGTCTAGTAGACATTCTGGTGGATTCTAGATGATTGTTTAGGAAATCTTGCCTGGGCGGTCAGCTTGCTGTTCCGTATTGGTAGATTCCATACGAGCGGTATAGTTGGGCTGGTAAAATCGATCCAAGTATGATTAAATTCATGGCGCAAGGCAGGCGTTTGTAGCTCAACTGGTAGGGCACTGGCCTCGAGACCCTCCTTAATGTATGGGTTCAAATCCTACCGAACGCCGCGAATTTTTTCACAATTGAGTCAACTTATATATAATAAGATGTCCCCAAGGTCTGCCGGTGAGACTGAATGAAGTTCAGCACTCTCAAATCTGACTTGAGTAAGCTCATTTTTATTATCGGCATGCACGATCGCATTCACCAGCGGCAACATCTTCAATACTGATAACCGAGATAACTTATTTGAAAGGTCTTGCAGTCCGATCTGTGGTGTGAGTTGGCTTTAGGTAGAGATGATCAGAACTGAAGTGCATGGCGGTTCGCACTTGCAGATATCCAGAAATCAAACGAAAATACTGACAAATAACACCATTAAAGATGGGTTAGAGGTGTCCTTAAAGTACGCTTAAAACACATAGTTATGTTTTATGGGAAAGATGTTAAAGCGAAAGCTTCTCCTTTGCATGTACAGGTGGTTTACCGATTGAGAAACATATTTCAACAAGAAAAACGTTACAACTAATGGCAAGCTTCTTTATTAATATTATGTTTCTGTTGTGTCTACGCATCGATATACTTACTAGCTACCTACGTGTAACAAAGTAGTAATTTCCAGTGTCAGCTTAGTAATCCACTGTTAAGTATAAGTGAGTACCCACTGTGATCCTTTAACTCCAAAGCCACCCACCGAATCAAAAATATGGTGGACCAGAAACTAATTGGCTAAATACTTAAGTACAACTGAGAATGATCAACTTTTGCTTTATTTCACTTCAATTCGAACGCGTGTGTAGGAACTTTAATAGTATCTAAAAAAGAAATTTTGACATACCTTTCTCCAGCCATGAAAATTCTCCCTGAACAATCGTCAACCTCATATTTTCTTCCGTGCAAACGTTGGGTTGGGCTAAAATACCAAAGTATGCAAAGAGTAAGCCTAGGTACCCAAAGTTTCTTTTAAACATACTTAACAAATGTGGATAACTAAATAACAATTTTCTTAACTAACGGTTCAGGACTAACCCTGAATGACACGACATCTCTAGAAGAAGATGTATTAAGCCTCCAAGTCAGTAGGATATACCTATAAAGTTTGCTACATCCGGGAACCATAGGGCGGACAACGGTCATTCTACGAATAGAGGATGGGTTGTGTCAGGGGAGTTCATAAACGGCGTAGAGTCTTTGTCGAGTGCGCAGTTCACACTTATGTTGATGTAGACTTCAGGTCACCCATTTGCACTGGGATGGTCAAACGTGTACGCTTTAAGAAGGCGAGTTAATTTTATTTGCTGGAAACTTGGCAATTTCATGAAAAACGGATCAGCAGAATCCAATACACTGGAAAGAGAATATGGACTGCAATAAATAAAACTAATTCACAATAGTCAATGTTTACATGGTCATTAATATTTAGCTCTCCTAAATTTACTTGATTTCGTAAGTCAGTTAGTCCGCTTTGTATGTTTTGGATGCTCTTTAATCGAGATCCATATATAAAAGGGTTGTTGGAAATAATCCGCCTGTTTTTAATGGACTGGACATTGGTTTTCGTTTATATAATAAACTTGGCGCTTTAAAATTAGAACGGCGTATTTCACCGATTACGTCTGCCAACAAACACCAGAAAGAGACAGGAAAAGCAATGCGAATCCTTGTAATGTCAAACTCCTCGTATGTGAGTCATGTTAATGGAAAACAAGACAGCATATTGTGTACTAACAGGAAAATAAAATCTACAAACTAGACCTCTTGAAGGAAGTTATTTGTAAGATGAGCCATTTAGAATTACGTATTATGCCAGAAATGATTAAAATAGTTAAACTAAAGATCAGATTAGTTCCGCGGTTTTCAGCAACTCCTGTTTCAGCTCTCATAAAATTGCACTCAGGTTTTTGTTGCATGGAAATCTGATATTTGTAGATTTGTAGATGTAACCACTACACGACTGCTTTCCGAAGTAAATCGTATTTAATCAAACCCTTAGAACAAATTGCAGCGCTGGGTCTAACGCCTTCAGGTCCCTGAATTTGGCGACAAGGTGCTAATCGATTTGCAACGGAGTATCAACCGTCAACTTTTTCTTTGCTGCTAACGATGTCAAACCTGTCAACAGCACATTCTGTCCAATTTGCCTGGTTAAATAGAAAACACGGTAGCACCTTGCGTTGAAGCATATCCAGGATCATGCATCCTGCAGTTTCGCATGATAGCGAAGCACATGATTATGCGTTTTTCAAGCCTGTACAGCGAACAGGGAAAGCTTAAAGAGGAAAAAGTGCACTTATCTTTCTTCAGCGCATCAGTGGAGAAAAAGAAACTGCCAAGAGATGGAAAAAACGCAACAATTTCCTGTTGATGCCAGAGAAACCTGTAATACCTTCCGTTCAATTAAGCTGCCAGGTTGGTGTGAGAGAGAAGTTAAGAAAATGTAACTAATCCCGGCTGTCAGAAAACTCTGCTGTCAAGCGGGGTCGAACCTTTCACCGAACAAATTAGCGCTATCCCTGCATCTCTGCCAAGTGAACGGACTTCCGAATACTCGCATAGCTTTGCTTGAATCATTTTCAGGCAGAACGAACTTTCAAATGAGATTACAAGTTAGAACTAATAGGAAAATTTAGTCATAATGTTTAATTCACTTGAAGTGAAAGTCTCAGAATGTCAGTAAATGGGAAAAGATGATTTTCTTGAAGTTCGGACTAGTTTAGTTTGTCATCTGCTCGGAATGGTACGCCCAGACATAAAGGGGTGAGAAAAAGCGGAAGGAAGTCACCGAAAACACGAAAATAAAATTTCATTTTTCTTATGGCATCGAGGCACGCGAACATTCTGTGTACTACAGTATTACGTAACGCTTACTCCTACGCATGTTGACTATTGACGGCATTACGACTGTAAAGGTTAGACACTTGTTTTCGTACATAGTCAAGCAGGAGTTATATAGTAGTGGTAAACATATAAGTATACCCCTTCCTCGCACTTGAAACATTTTCCAGCCGATTGCATTTTTAATCAAGTAAATGAAACATGAAGTCCCAATGGGATTTTTTCCTATTTCTAAGAACACCGTGTTTCTCCTGTAGGGATATGTCCTAGTTATCAAAGCTGCTTGAAATATACGTATCCGTTTTTATAAGCTGCGTAATTTACGTGTTGGTTACATACTCGTGGGAGACAAGTTAGCTCTGTACATATCCCCAAAATCCTCCCAGTAACCAGTTGGAACAGAGTCATAAACAAACGAGCCAAACGGAGTGAACCATTTTAAATTAGCGTCCGTCGTCGCCAGAACCATCACCAGGCGGCAGACGAAAATATCCTCCTCCTCCTCCTCCTCCTGCTATCGGGCCAGAGAGTGCGCAGAATGGTCGCTAGAGCTGATCCGGTGAGGATGGAAGGGCAGTGAAAATTAATTTTACGGACAAAATGCCGCTGCCGTTGACGCTGGTGCTGCTGTAGCTGCCTTAAGACCACTTGATGTTAATTAGCAGTCTTGTTTAACGCACGCGCTTGCCCGCTGCACAGCTTTCCACGACTACTATCCCAGCCCAGAGAGAGAGAGCCTCACGGAGAACCCGTTG
>UYRU01041703.1:21223-35815 GCA_900617775.1 Dibothriocephalus latus | reverse complement strand
TTGCACTCCCCGGACAAATGTCGAACATGGAGGGTGGGGGGGGGGCGTGGTGTCGCGCACAGGTGCGCAAGTCACCACGCTTGCATTCAGCTTGCTGAAGCTCGCGGTGAACATAGGTGAAACCGACGTTCGACCTGTAAACATTTAAAATACTTCTCCAAACGGATATACCAGATGGATCCGAATATTTTCTGTTTATATCAGGGATTATAAAGGAAATCTTGAAAAATAATTTAGCGTGCGTGGAATAGATTTCATTCTCTCTGGAAGGATAAAGCACCCCTGTTTTATTATAAGGAAAAGAAGGAGTGATTATTTGAGGCGGCGAATGGGCAGTTGAAAGGATATGCTCGTTTAAAATAAGCGCAGACAGCAGGATTTATTGAATGCATTAAAGGGTGATGACATTTCGAATACAATCCAGCGACAGTTGCGCAGTACATTGAAAGGACCTACAACGCAGCTAAAGGCGTCTCTTAAAATCCTACTAAAAGCCTTCCGGTAAAACGGGCAAAGGATGCCTTGCTCTTGCATGCCACCTCAACTTGTGTGTATGAATTCACGTGCACTTGCAGATGTAAGTACACTGGGCATACGCAAAGGCAACTCGAAGCCAATGCCGCTGAGCAATTGCCTAACTGGTTTTTAAAGCAAAAGGACAGAGTAGAACGGTCCTCAATTACTTAGCATCTGCTAGACAGCGGTCATTCTCCAACGTCAACACAGCTTTATGTGTACTTGTTCGGACAGAAACAAATCGGACCCCGCGCTATTTGGATATGGCCTACAAACGACCGGAGAATCCCGACCTATGCAATCAGTTTGACCATGTGGTCAACCACCAATTACCCTGGTAATTGGGCAATTAATCTTGATCCCCACGTGATTTTCGTCAACTTTTCCCCCTTTACTTCCTATACGCTGATGTAATGCAGTGTCCTTTATCTGATCATTATTTACAGTGGACCATGACCCTTGCTGTGATGCAATGTCATTACGTAATAATGCAAACTGCTGCATGTTCTATTCGTTATCAAATTCATGTAATGACAGGTTGCAGTTGAGAAGCCGTCACGAAGTTTATTGAACTCAATAAATTCTATGGTATACGCTTGTTTTAAATTTGTACCGGGGAATCAATGCTTTAGATAAACTTTTTGATTTTAAGCAAGAAATTTTATCCTTTCCTCATTTTTTCTAAGATTTAAAGGATGGGGACATCAAAAATTCCACTGATATCTCTTGATTACATACACAACAGTTGAAAATAATTATCAAACTGAAGTAGGAAAATGGTGGACGGCTTTCGACTATATCAATCGTAACTTCCCCCTTGTGATAAATTACTTCAATTGTAGCCTGTTCCGCACCCTGTAGTGCAGAAAAATTCAGGCAGAAGATTTTGAAGAAACGTTGCTGTGCACAGGAAAAAAGAATCTGCAGAAATGGTAGAAGTGGTTGATAAAAATATAATGTAGACGGATAGTTTAACCTCCGTTCTCTAATAAAACGGAAGTTAGAACAACTGTAACTGGCGTTAGAGCAAATAACGAAAAATGCATTCAATGGTAATCCAGGATAAACTGTTAAGAGTACACAATGAAATGATACCGGAGGCGGAATTGCACAGTTTGTAAATGCAAGTGAGCCAGGTTAGTTAGCGGTCAGCAGTTTTCCGCAAGTCCTTAAGAACACGCCTTCGATTACAGACTTACCATTGTCTGAATTGAGACGGCAGCTTAGCAAAGACAAGTTCACTCCTCTTGGGGTAACTTCATAAACTTTTTCCGAGTTTCATTTCGATATGCTGAAAGATTTCGATTTAAACTGCTAGTTGCTCCACCATTTGGATTCTGCATAGATTCGGAATAGCTGGTGTTGCCACACCTCCAGTTGACGCAGATACGCAACTAGGCAGTTGCGTACAGGTTCGGCTTCAAAACTATTCAGGCAAACCAAAAAAGTAACCGGACAGAACAAGCTGGAACTAGCTGTAGCCTCAATGGGGAAAGTGGGTTAAAAGTTACCTACCGTGCGTTCTTTTATATATTGCATATAAATAACCTAGGCTCCTTTCTGCTGAAGTTCAGCGATGATACCCATGCAGGGATTCAAGATGTCAAGTTAGGCGAACGACGGCACAGAGACAACACATGTTCCCACGTCACGCCACGAGACGGAGACGAGACAGCGATGGCAAACATCCCCATGCTGCCCACGCCGTCGCGAGACCATGACATCTTGCGCTCTGACACCTCCCAACAAGACGCCAGACAGGAACGACGGGGTGACATGTACTACTTGTCGGAACCCATTTCACCTATCTGGTCCCTGATTATGACTAGAATCTGATCTTTTGATCACTCAGCACCTCTCCCCTAACTATTACTGATTGCCGAATGAATAAAAATTTCACGTTGCAGGTATCCGTTGGATGAGGAAAGAGCCGAGTAGAACACTGAATCAATTTATTTATCGTCCAAAGCTTTCGGCTCCACACGAGAAGCCATCTTCTGAGAAAATGAGAAAACAGCAAGCGTTGGCTACGCGTGAATGGGGTTGGTAGGGAGAGGGTGGGGGGTGGCACTTATGATTGGTCCATGTCCACGTCGCGTCCCTTCTCACGCTATCTTATCGTGTGTCTCCTGAGCGCGTCCCTGCAGTTACGGCGTGTGACCATGACGTGGCAGCCTGCACGCCTGTAGAGAAATGGGCTCTGGTTTCTGGTCGCGGGCACGGATGGCAAAATAACAGAGTGGGTCATGAACAGCACTTAGTATCGTGACTTGTCCCCACGGTAGAGGGTCATTGCAACCCAGCCTCCTCTTCCGGCCGGTTCGTTGTGTGGTCCTCTTCGCTTGCCATTCTTACGTTGCTTAAACTTTTTTTTTAACTCCACTATTCCTTCTATTATTGTACTAGCCTGGTGAAAACGCTTGTTCGCCTAATTTGACTTCTTGAAGGCCCATTTTATTAGTTAAAAGTCGTGCTAACACCGAGGTTACATCGGAGGCTGCCATGAGTAAACACCAACTTACCTGTGAAAAAGACGGGGCGGCCCTTTTGGAAGCTGGGTGTACCAATTGACCACGCCAGTTCGTTGACCAGGAGTGTGAAGGTCTCCGGGCCGAGTAGGTGAGAATATCGCTGTGAACGTTTTGCCGCGGACGAAACCTGGCGACGGCGTCGAAATCCTCGTTGCTCAAAACTA
Organism: Dibothriocephalus latus; assembly: GCA_900617775.1. NCBI lineage: Eukaryota > Metazoa > Platyhelminthes > Cestoda > Diphyllobothriidea > Diphyllobothriidae > Dibothriocephalus > Dibothriocephalus latus. Next base: position 32,604 of record UYRU01041703.1, on the reverse strand, counting down.
TTACTGAACGGAGACTGTCTGACGATATGCTTTCGGTCTGTGACGTTGGCTGGCCTGTTGTACACGGTTGGGTATGCGGAAAGTGAGGGCCAGTCTTTAGTATCGTTGCGTGGTTGAGGACTACCTTCCACGCGGTTTACGTAGGAGCAGCGATAGAGTATATTTACTACGAACTTGCGATCGAGCCAGGGAGAACAGTAGTCAAATGCCTGCTTGTTGTACGTCTAAAACACAGAAGACAACAGAAAAATTCACAACAGGCAGTGGCCGAGAAATTCTACCGTAGAAGCAGGATGGCAGCGTAACAGAAACGAAGAAACTCCTGGCAACTTTGAAAGTTCTCGAAATCTAATTTCACTAGTGATGAAGCCACTAAAATCATACTTAGTGAACTCGGTGCCTCATTTACATAAACCGCCGTTTGGCACGGAGAGTAATATGTGACTTAAATCCCATCTGGTTTAGTACCGGTAACGAGTGGGATAGTGAAATAAGATTTACTAGTCATCGTCTAAACTTGTGTCTGTAGTTCAGTCTACAATTGCCAGATACGCCTCAGAAGACGCAGCATGCCGCTAACATTTGCAAAATATATTATCAATCCAAGTTTGGGACTCTAAGTAAATTCAGGTATTTTCGGAGTTTATTTAGGATTATTCCTCCTTTATTGTTTATCTGTAACTCGTCTTTTGAACTGCCCACGTTGGAAGCTACCAAATCACTTTGCGTCTGAGAAGTCGTCACATTTTATAAAGTAAAAAGTGTGCTATGTTTTGGAAAACATCTGGCTGCGACTTTGGCTCTAATGGGGAGTGTTATAATTTTCTTAGCGCACACAATGCTCTATAGCAATTCATGTATGCTGCCAAAATTTTCCAAGCAAACAGCCAATATGTTGCACCTTTGAGAACTATACACCAATTTCGTTAATTTGGCGTTTTCTTCCCAGATCATATTGATTTTCACCAGGGTTCTTGTCCGTCCGAAGCGTGACCACAAAAAAGTGAACCCATCTAGTCCTAGTTGATTAGAAGTTATCCCATAAAGCTACACATGGTACATATTGCCTCCTTAAGCTTACTGAACAAGGTAAAACATTGAAATAGTATTTACAGAATTCCCGAAGGCATGTAAGATATTATATTTGGTTCGATGCTTTTGCATTGAGTAAAGGGTGTTCAAGCGAGTAAAAGGCTCTATATGGATGAATTCAGCATTTTTTAACGTTAGAGTTCATGCAAATTCGTAATTTTAAAAATGGCAAAATTGGTCTATCTTGTGAAATGTTCACAAGGGTTCAAAAATGGGTGTTAGATTAAAAAAGATTCTTTCGTTGAGGTTGTTATACTGATTTTGATGCAGCGCAATCTCAGGACATTTCTGGCATGAAAACTGTTGGCCATAAAATGAATTTAACCCTACTTGTATAAATTTCATTCAGTAAAAATGACTATTTGTGTTGTATGTATTTCTCAAATTGCTTTCTCATGCTTTTATAAATATCTTTTATATATTTGATAGAAAACATGGATAAAAATATGCTCTTTTGATGTAATTCTTGGAGAAAGGGTAACTTTCGGCTTTGAAATTGTTTGACGAGTTCCTAAAAATTTCGAACATAACTCAGACGTCTCCAAAACGCATAATGTATGCTTTTCGTGTCGGGAGAGGTAAAGGTAGTCCTATTCCATTAATAATGCAATAGATCAGTCATAAGTGTGCGCCGTGAATATAGAGCACTTTTTGTACGTCACAGGTAGCGTCAATAAACGGACAGATAGCAGGTCTCAGGCTTGATTTTTTCAAGGGCTTTATAATCTTACAATTACAAACTGAGTTAAACCGAAACTTTCCCTTTTTGATGTACAAAAGTAAGAAAAACATGCTTTTTTACCAGATGCGTACAAAAATAACTTCACTAATGCTTTCCATAAATACATATTGGAATTTACAATGAACTAAAAAATTAATGTGAAATTCTCAGATAACCTAAGTAATTAATTTTTACCGTGCCTAATTTTTCTAAGCAAGCAAAAAGAAACTCAGTCAAAAGTTGCTACCCTGTTATTGATGAAATATTTGAAATAGTATGTTGCGCACCATCCCATCTACGGATTCCTCTCTAATCGAAAACACATTTCAGGATTTTTGTCTACATCGCCTAAGATAGGAAAACTATTAACTTATACTAAAATCTTTAGAATATCTAGTGTCTGCTCATTTTCCCCTGTCGTAATGTTTATGACAGTTTCGACGAACTATTTTGGAAATTCAATTGTCCGTATGAAAATTAGTTATTTTTTAGGCATCTTCACTGCAGTCATATGCGCCGGGATCGCAGGCATAAAAAACTCTTAATTTTGTGGCGGTGTGATATAATCTAGCAGGCGGTAGTCACTTAATTCCCGAAGATGCCGAGAATATCTCCTGAAGCATCATTGTAGGGATTAATTTGACAGGTAAAAGACAGATTTGTTCCCCACAACTGTCTTATATTTGGCAAAATGACATTTAAATATGGGTTCTTTGCAATTTAACACAAGCGGAACATTTTGCCATTTAGATAGGATTAAGGTAACTTGGCGATCCTTCGAGGAGACAATAATATTAAAAATTTAAAACAGGATGCTTGACACTACGGTCTACCCGGCACATACCCGTACGTACTAGTTTGCCTACGCGTTTTATATCTGCCAATAGAATTTACATATCAAAAAAGCTGCTGAATACAAATCAAAGAAGGAAATAACAGATATGGTTGCAAACATGTGTACGATTTTGGAGATGTTACTAACAGGCATTTAACGGATAGTTTTTTAAAATTATGACAGGAGCAAAAAACCTAGAATGGGAAAAGCGAGATGGATGGAATCCCGCTGTTGGAAAGAATAGGCGGAAAAAATCCTAAGAAACGTAGTGGATGTAGTGGCTCCCGTAAAATTTGGAAACATACGAAGGCGTTTGCGTACTCTCTCAATCAATTTAAAAGAACACGTTCAAATGCTTGACAGAAATGAAAAATGTAATTACCTAAAACCACGTCTTTCCGTCCAAACTGCATTAATGGGGATTTGTCGGAGAAATTTATTCCAAGAGTAGTTAAGATATACAGAAATCTTATGTACAAAGACATAAAACTTGGGCGTTTAGGAACGGGACTGCGTGAAATCCTTACCTATGTGATTTACTCGTATGATTATACACGTCCATAGTTCAAAATATTGGGGTTGGTTAAGTTGTCTCTAACGAAAAAATATATATTTCTTTATCATGCATGAGCATTCCCCTTATTACGCTAACCACCAGGTTAGAGATAAAAATACCAACTTACCCAAAGTATAAAGTATTCGTCTTTTGGGCAAATAAAAATTACTTCATCCCGAGGCTCCACATGCAAAATGGCCGATGGTTTTACTCTGAAACTATAAGAAAACAGCGGTAACTTATGAATAAATTAGGGCAAACGGCAAAGAATCAAGTGGCGAAAAATCAATCGGTACAGGTTTTTAACGCGGCCGAAAAAAATATACAAATTTAAACTTCTAGGAAATTAAAAGTAATAGTGTTGTTTTTGCGGAACTGGAGCAGGCTTTACCTGCGACGTCTTCTGTTCAGAACTGATTTTTGCCGATAATAGCTTTATGTCACAACAGCGCTTGTAAAGTTTAGTGTGCTCCTCCCCACAACTCAAAGGCCACCACCAGCAGGTCGCTAATGGCCTGAGTCCGGCGGTGTGCAGCCACAGATGGTACCAGGGCGGGCTAATCAGAAGTAATTACCGAGCTCCATCTTTTTCTTCGATGGTGACTGCTATTTAAGTGCTCATAGGTATTACCTACCACTGTAGACGTACCTGCACTATCAAGCACAGTTGGCGTCAACCATACCAAACACTCGTGCATTGTAAGTAGATGGAATAAAATTGGCCCTGTGCAAAATTCCAGGAAAAGGAAATGTGTCCGTGTCTGAACCCCAGTTCCAAGAGTAAATCTAGCCCAAGCGTGATTTCTAACATAACTGTTGAAGTTAGCTCCTAGTTCCCACCTTAATTCGAAATTTTCCATCCTCTAAACTTAACCCGGACATGATGTTAACCCTAAGTCTAACCTTGCCACTAACGGTAACCTCCTATTACCATATCCTGGCATTTGGTTGTCCATGACATGTGAAGCATTGCATTTTGGCTAAATTTGACTTTAAGTACTGGACGAAATAAAAAAATTCGGAAAAGCAATTGTCAAGCACACGTATGCACTCAATAAATTATCCTCAGCCCAGTACATGTATAAGAGAACGAATCGAAAGTAAAATATATGAGCAGCGAGAGAAATCGTTTAAGTATAGCCTTGTCATACTATTGGGTATGTAATTGAGGAAGGAGGTAGACAGTAAGAGACAGGAAAGAAGGGGAAGCGAGGTTAAGCCAGGCTGTGTCAGTGAGAAGGGACAGAGGGTGTGTGAAATTAACCAAGCTTCAGCTCTGGTAACGCGGGGTTAGCAGGGGATTCCTATTTGCGCACAAGATCGGCTTCCATAACCTAGTGGCAGGGGCCTCTGTTGTTGCTGCTAAGGGACACTGCCCCAGCGGTTTAATGTTGCTTGGGAGGACCTTATATACACCCCACAGGGGCTGCATCGAGGCTGCAACGATGAACAAAATTAACAATATGTGCAAGAATTTTGTTGCTTACGCTCTTAATTTCGCCTTTTCTCTGCCATAATGGAAGGTATTCGTTCATTCTTTTGAATAGGCGTCGACTAGTGCGACCAATATAGCCAGCTCTGAGAACGGACTAACTGCATATAAACGCGGTGGAATCTGGCAAAATATTCTTGCCTTCTCTATGTAGGACAAGGTTCGTAAATATAGCACCCCACAACTCTTGCTGCTGGAAAGGATCATGTGATCATCATGGTCAGTGTGTCTTCTTGAAGGGGAATTTTGAGAAAGAGAGTTTATTCTTCAGCCATATAGTGAGTTTTTTGGTCTCGCAGCAATACTATTTGCAATAAATCTATGAGAATACTCGTTTACACGAAGCAGGTCTTGGATCTTCCCAAGTTCGTTCTCTATATTGCCTGTCGAACAACGTTTCACTTTAACTGCACGATTTCAATTCTATTAATAAAACTGACTACCTACGTCCCCCTTATAAATCCTATTTGCCTGCCATATGGAAAAAAGGCCAATGACTCCCCAGATTTTAAATTTTATTGGACTAGTTTTAGGGTTTACGAAAACGGAAAGAGATCACATAGCGGTAAAAGACAAACTGAAGCAGTGGTGTAAGGTGCAAGACAGTAATTTCCCTCATATTTAAAAATACGTTTAAGACTTGAAAAATATTCCGTTAGTCCCTGCCGTATTTACACAAAAATATGCAAATGGTAAAAGCATGTTCAAGTCGCATCCATTCAATTAAAACAACGTTATTATATTCCCGAGTAGGCAGGAAAAGTATATCGCAAATGTTCAAAGAAGATGCACGAAAGATTTTGTTTCACTCTGTGCATGTGCTTTTATTTTTTCCTAAAAGTGAGTAAAATGGGTGAAAATGAGTAAAAAAAAACAACAGCCTCTTTTCTGCCTTCATATGACATGGAATCTTCCCTGAATTTTAGGAAGATCCTTTGAGTGAGGCGACAGTCAACGAAGGAACAATGGTATTTAATTAATATTAAAGGTAGGTAAACTGGGTTTTTAAAAAAGCCTGAAACTACGAAACTGATCCAACAACTGAACTGCAAGCATCATACGCCAGTTTTTGAACCACTAATGTAGTTTCTTCCGGTTTAAAATGTATTCGCTATAGTTTTTTGGCATTACAATGCGAAAAAGGCTAACTACCCGTAAGACACTCAAGCTTATGGAGACGCATGGGCGCACAACAGTCAGCTTATGGATAAAATTTGGGAAACTAGATCTCAATTTTTACCCCGTCTACATTATCCATAGTGAACCCCTAACCTGTTAAAAATTGCGCATCTCCATTGGCCGATAAGGTACTCATTTACTGAGAGCTTTTCTCACTCGGTGGGTGCGTTGGAAGTCAATAGTACGCATGAGTGGCTAATTCACGTTAACAGCAGAAAAAAATGCTCACTTAATCCCTCAAAAAAGGATGGGTAGAAGACTTGTAAACCAGCGAACACGCAGGTGCTTTAGATCGTAGGTTATTCGGTAAGTTCGCGGCAGTGTGTGCTTTGCATGCAATCTGGCCATTTAACTCCACCTAACGGTTGCGCGTCAATATTTAAAGCTAGTCTTCTGAGATATTGCTTTGCGTACGATTATTCCAAGCGACAGCTTATGTACATTTTACCTTAGGGTATTTTACTCAGACTCCATTTATCGTTGGCTATTTTGTTTATTTTTACCACCAGATTTTCCAAAAAAGAAAAATATGTCTGTTGCAGAAGAAAAAAGCTGTTTGATCTGAGATGGACAGAAGTTGAACACGCAGCGGTCTATCTGCGCAGAGCAAATTAAACCGAAAGAGGTTGAAAAAAATTAAAATGATATTTGAAGGTGGAAATTATACTTCTTCAGATCGCTTGAAATCCCGCACGAAAATGACACTTGTAAAGTTAAATTGCGAAGTGTCTTCTCAATAGCAAACTAAAACTTAAATGTTAGTTTATTTTTTGTCCAAATCCACCACCGACGTGTGGAGGGCCCAATATAGGTAAGTGGAGAGACGCATCAGCACCCCCATTAAAGAACAGTTTTGAAATGCTCTTGTTTATTCAGTGTGATGCAATGAGCATTTAACTATAACAACCTTTTGAGTTATATGTGCCTCATTATTTTCTGGAACGCTTTAGAAGACATATTGATAGTCCTTGCGTTTTCCTTGATTTTCACACAATGTGTGTTCTCACAAACATTTAAATTTACCTCTTTCGAATTTATTTTAAACGCTTGCAATTAAAAGGAAAAGGCATCTATGAATATGTCCTCCCAGCATTTTCTTTAGAACAATTCCGTTATGAAAAACAAAATACACGAGCTAGCATCTTACTACTTGAAATCAGTTGTCTTCCTAGCATATTGAGCTCCTTCCTTCATATTGCTCACTTGGTTTTCATAACGTATTCTTCAGCATATTCAACATAAATTTTTGAGCCTATATTATCCGTCAACATGTCAATGAAAATGTCGTCAGCGTTAACAGAGCAGTCTTCTTGGGATCCAAACGTCCGTGTATAAGGATAATTTATTGAATAAATGCACATTAGTCGGAGCTATTCAGATTGAAGAACACTTTATTGTCTTACCATATCTTAATCAATGCATATAAAAATTCAGGTTTGTGCTATGGGATGTTGTCCGGCAGAAAAATATGTTTAATTTATACGACACTAAGGTGATCATCGAGTTGATGAAAAGTTGAAACGCCATGAAGACTGCTTTAAAATTATAAAAACATGGGTTTTTTTTTCAACAGACAAGAAATGTATTAAGATTTGTCTAGCGTGGCTTAGGTATTCAGTTCGCTGTATAGTGCATCGTTTTCTAGCCGAAACTTCTAGTTTACACCCCCTTAAAACGAATGAGTAGCCAGTGCTGCCCCACTTAAAATGCAGCATTTGTAGCATTTGGGAAAATAAACTGATCGTTTGATTAAAAGGTTTGTATTCAATATTTTTTTGGTTTTGTACTTTTAACTCGCAGTTTTCTATGCCAAGTTTATTTGAATTAATAGCTAAGAAGCACTCCCTTGGATGAATTCACGAACGTATAGTGCATACAGTCCTTTAAATACATACTAAGACATCGTAAGTTAGCACAGGTTCGAAAACGCCAGGACAATTTTCAGATTAAGTTAGTTCTAATTTATGTAAATTTAGAAAAAAGTAAGGCGGTCCTTTTCAACTTAATATTTAGGTCGCATAGGAAATAATGTATCAGAGGAGGGCGTGGCCAGTAATTAAATTTAAGCTTTGCCCGTTATAACGGTGGCCAAGATATGGCCTTCTTCCGACAGCACCTAAGAATAAATTAGCTTGCTGCCCATGTGGACTCATAATCGAAGATCAATATGAGAGTCGGACACAATTTTAAAGAAACGGCATATTATCACGTTGTAAAAATTTGATCTATAACTGTATCTACTGTCGGCTTAACTTTGTTCTTCACAAATTAATGCATCCAAAATCTGATTCTGGAAAAATGATAGGTAGATTTAGTATTGTGTGAAACTTTGTTGGCTAGAACTATATAAAACACTCAGATATTATTCTAATCATTCAGTTATGGAAGAGCCTTCAACAATACAGCTCGATGCATCTCGAATCTCTTCTTTGCCAAAATACACAAACTAAACCAGCTGCTGGACAGATAGAATCGTTAGGTTACCATTTTTAAAATTCCCCCTGAAAATATTAATAGTTTTCCTGAGACCCGCTCCTCCTCCTCCTCATCCAAGAAACGGATCTGCGCATGTATCAGACTTTTATACGATTACCTATGATTAAGGATTCCCGAAGGAATCCGAAACGTCAGGACAATAAAACTCTTATTCCAATGGTCGCGTCTTCTTTTTCTGAACAGACTTCAGACGGATAGGAAAAGATTATTACTGAGACAGAAGAAGCCTAAGGTATGCTAGTCAACTCGATCCTGCTCCGAAGTTAGCAGGATAATTTTTACGTGTATTCATGCAGCCCGTCAGCATTCATACGCTTTAACCTGGCTAACTTTCCCAAACTTTTATATGTTAAAGGAAGTCATGATGTTGCAGCCCAAGCTGAATCCTTGTGTTCCAGAAATAAGTTCATGCTCGTCATGAAATTGTTAAAGATGTTTATTCAAAGAATTTTGCATCTGTTTTAGGTCATATGAGGCTCTGAGGAGAGGAAATGGTCAGAAGCAGTGATAAGGCAACCGTCGGTCTTCAATTTTTTCTAGAAGTGCTGTTGTCAGTTGTAAAGCCTCACTCCACAACCTGAATTAACTGTGAGAAACATCCGGCAGATAAGACGCTTTTGAATTTCCTCCTCTGGTCTTTTTTGGCTGTCAATCAAGATAGATAATTCTAAGCCGTCCGCGTAGTATCTTGATAAGTGGAATTTCAATAAGGTGAGAAGGGTATTGTTGCGTTTTAAAAGTAGCTAAAATGAGCTTTAATAATACCGTAATATAGGCTTTGATCGTGTTTGCGTTCAAATATTGACCCGTAATTTGGTGTCTTGCGTTAATGTAGGACCAGTTAATAGGTTTCAATATGTTAATCCTCGCATAATTCTTCAATTTTTTTTCAGTCCGCGCATTTATCTATCTACGAATAAAAACAAAAATAGGATTGACAATGCGTAGACAAGACGTCAGGAATAAGAAGAAAAAGGAACTCCCACCCTTCGTCCTCCGGTCAAACATTTTGAATTGTATCCAAATTAACTCAATGAATTCATGTTCCCCCGGATAATGAAGCTCATTTTGCCTAAATTGTGGAAGCATATGTATGTGAAATAAATTAAAAGTCAAACTCTATTTGGAAATAATTTGCTGCCTCGAAAATAACGGCCGGAAGAATGGTCGTTCAAATTCAAGGCACATTATATGCATATTGAAATATGATTTTATTATCCTTAGAAGTCGGATTTTTTTTCAAATAACTCACACTGAAAGAAGTATTCTGTGCAGATTATATCCCTTATTTGTGAAAAAATATTTTGTATTGTCTGGTAAGTCTAAATTTCCCTGTAACACGCAAATGCGAAGAGGTTTACTTTAAAGTGGAGTAACCCGGAACATGCCCCACCGACAGGTAGGTCTACTGAATACCAGTTATTAGAAACTGCATTTAACTCAAAGTTTTAATACTAAAAAGATTTGACGAAAGTATGCCTGCTTGTTAACTTAGTTTTACCCGAGCAGTTATATGTGACTTGCCGTTAGATGAACTGCTAGAAGGAATTAAATGGGGCAAAAGCCAGGGGTCTCGAAAAGTAAGTCACATCTTTTAAAATCTACACATGTGTTATTGCAGAAGATGACTTACATTATGTTAAGAGGATTCCAGTATATAAGGTGCGTCTTTGCATTGATGAAAAAGTCAAAGAAACTGGCAAAAAGTACACAGAAGATCAGAAAATGAATGCAGAGACATTGATGCAAATTCATGAGGTTCTAAGCTAAAGAATGTCAGTATTCCGATCAATTGAGGACGAATAATCCATTGGTGTATGTGCGGATATTTTTTAACAAAAAAGAAGGACGAATTCACGGAAAAATTGTCACTTTTTAACGAAAAAAGCTGCGATTACGTGGTAGTGCATGGCCAACCTATGCACTTATATATGAATGCGAAGTCCATAGTGTGAAGCAGTGTCCAATCAACAATCATCTGCCATATAGAAATCTGATTGGTCGAAGAATACACATTTTAATATGCGGGTTGACTAACTTCTAGGAAGTGGAAAACAAGTTTGAAACCAGGCAAATTAGCAAGAATTTACAGTGGCTAAACTTCATAACACGGTTCATTATCGCATAACGAAAGTGTTATCGTTAATATCTCAGGCTGTTTGCTAGAGGTCCTACCTTTGCAGCTTTGAGGCCTGTGCGATCTGATTTGCCGGACTGTTTAGAAAAAGTGGTAGAAAAAAGCAGGACCATCTTAAAAAAGACCATTATTGTTGCCTCTGGCCTATTACTGATTTGAATCCGGCATTCTTTCAAGTTGAATGTGAAGATAAAGACATTCTTAGCGTGCTACAGGCTCACGGCCGATACGATGCGACGTTGATTTATTACAGTTGTTTGCCGGACCTGCCTAATCAGATTAAATATTTTCTACCAAACCAAAACCTGGGTGGTCGACCAAGCAAAACATCCTTTACAATACAATTTAAGGGAGGATTTAAAATGTTCCTTCTCTAATCAGGAGCAGGTTGCGCTGTTGCGATCTCGTCACAACTAGAAGCGAAAATGAAGTTGAAATTGCGCAGGTCTTTCACACTATAATCCATTGTAGAAGCAGTTACTTACTACTCTTTACGCATTCTTTGCCCCTTGAGTTGCTGAGAGTAAAACGTAAAATTTCGAAAATCAAAGTATCAAAAATTAAGGAAAATCGGATTTCCGAACATTTGTGAATATGAGTGACGAATGTTTGCCCCCAAATTAGCATTACCGCTAGCAATCCTTTAAAAAAGAAGTAAACTGGCCTAAAGTTTTGTAGGCAGGAGTTTCCTTGGTAGTGGTCTTGGATACAACAAGTCGTAGGTTGTTTTCTTACGGTAACCGTGGGAAGGTTTTTTTTAAGTTGATAAAACTGATTTACCAAAAAAGGATTTAGTGAAAACAAGAAAAAAAATTGTAAAATTTTGTTGAAATAATTTAACACGGTGGCTATATGCCGACGGCGTTGGGCGCA
>UYRU01041703.1:2630-21120 GCA_900617775.1 Dibothriocephalus latus | reverse complement strand
CGAGCACGAATCGCTTTCGACAAACTTGGAAATGTGGAGTTTTATTCCGAAATCTTTCCTTTGCCCAAAACCAGTAATAAGGATTTTTTGAAGACTTTTTCTAATATTAAGCAGAAACTTCGGGCTTTTTACATAAGATATCACTATCCAACTCTGAACCTAACACTAACCCTTACCTTAACCCTAACCCTTATCCTAACCCTAACCCTAAACCTAACCCTAACCCTTACCCTAAACCTGACCCGAACCCTAACCCTAAGCCTAACCCTAACCCTAAATCTTACCGTAACCCTTACCCTAATCCTAACCTCTGACCCTAGCCGTAACCCTAATCCTTACCCCTAACACTTACCCTAACCCTAATTGTGCTCAAATCGAGCTCAGATCGAGCTCGAATCGCTGTCGACAAACCTGGAAATGTGGTGTTTTGTTCCGCCACTACCAAGGAAGTTCCTGCCGGTTTGTATACTCAATCAAACCCAGCATTAGAGACAGCCGCAGATAGGAGCAATGACAAGTACTTCGTATGAATGATGTACTCCCTGCGCATCTGTCCGTCTTAATTACGACTGTTTATGATAATATATTCCAGTAAGAATCCGATAAGTTAAGTTGCCAAACTAATTGCTTAAGTAATCAAATCTTCTCCTGAAGAAGTACATATTGTTAATGCACTGGATTGGAAAACCAGAAGCACTAACATCAGGATTTACCGCGTGCGTTGATCATGTATACAGTTTAACGTCAAAAAAATGTTGGAGGAAATGGCTGTCCCTGGCTGGGCACTCATACAAAACCGCGCTTTTCATGACCATTGGAACATTATTAGTTGTGTTGAAGGAAGATATTGGTTTTCATAAAGATCCGTGCACTTGATTCCTTTTGACTGGTAGGCATGTGACTAGATATGCCCCTGCGATCAGAGCAAAAACATTCGCTGGCATCCTTAAGGTGCAAGAAAAGAATTGGTTTAGATAAAAGAAGCTAAAAGAACAATTTTCACACCCATCGCTTTTTGTCCGGACGGCAAACCCGGAGTGTTGTATTATTGCGTGCCGCCCCAATAAATAGTCAAAAGCGTAGGAAAAGCTTTCCTGGAGCGCATGAAAACGCTTTTGCTTAGCGGATGCAGTATCATCCGAGGAGAAAAAACAGGCACCTCCCTCTGTACTCAGCTAAGAAAAACTTTTTTGCGGAACACTGGCGTCCCTTAAAATAAAGTTAGTTATATATAGATAGTGAAGGAAGATCATTTATTTGCCAGTTCATACAGTTTAAACGTATCTATGTAGACTACTGCCCCGCGTAAAAACAAGTAGATGAACCGTGACATTTAGGATGTTAGGCCTTGAGCCATGATTGTGAGATTTTATACAGCGACTAGGCTGGTAGCTTAGAGCTCGAGAACGCGCCTTCTAGACTTCCAAACTGAAGGGGCAAAAAGCAAAATGAACGAAATAAGATAGCCAGGAAAAGGACAATATATTTAACTATTATATCCCTCAGCATTGAAATAGATCACCTATTTACATCTTCAACCAGAATGTTACAAGTAATGTAGACACAAGGATCAACTGTCAATCAGTTACCATGAAATGCTCCTTCAAAGTTCATTAAAGAGATTGTAAACGTGCATAAAATGATTATCTGTTCGATATCGTTCTCTCATTTTATTGAAGAATTAACTTCAAGCAATTTCACAATAACTTAAAATATTGGTTTATTTTTATATATTTTAATATTCTGGGTCGACAAATACCTTTTTTAAATCGCAGACGTGTTAATAAATGAACAATTAGGCTGGGCAATTTAGCAAAGAGGACATTTAGATGGCAAGTGCATATGTAAAGACAAGGCCAATCACTGCTATGGTGACTCTGTGTGTCTGACCAGTCGGAAATCTCGAAGAGTCTGTCGGCATTAAGGCAGTTTACGGGTCGAGTACTAATTTGTCTTACCTGAAGAACAACCTTTATACCGGTAGTAATAGGAGACACCAAACTGTTAGCCTACTGTTGTTAGTGCTTGGACCAAGAAAGTACTTTGTGAATGGCATCTTCTGTGGAATGGATATGGCAAACACAAGACGTGGTAGTCTCACGAACGTCTATCGCCGTATATGGATTGGTGCTACTATTCTCTGTGTGCGAGAATATTATCACGGTTTTGTCGAGGTTGATAGGGGATCGTTTGAGGCGCATTGGTGAGGTAGACATATATACTGTTTCTGTTTGTGTTCCAACCGGCTACTGCATGGTCCTTTGGTCGTTCTGATTGCATTTCAAATATGCTTTTCCTTGCAGCAAGCCTTCGATAGGTGTTGTATAGTCGTCAGGTGTACAACATGCTTTCAACAAATGCTTCAAGTCAAATCCAATTTCATATATAGATGACTGTTTCCGAGCTAACCATCGATACATGATATCTGACTTAACCTTCGCCAAAAAGACCAAGGAATGGATTTTCTTTCTACAGATTGCATAGCCTTAGGCTCCGCTTAAAGTGATAGTCATTCAACATTCATGCAGTAAGTCAGAACCCATACAACTAACTAAGGTATATAACAAGGCACAAAATTTCCTCCCTATGGCGTTTTCCTTTGTAACTAGTCTATGAACACTACATTTTTTCGCATTCAAAGCAGATTTGATTTTAACAGTCCTTCATGTGTTTGCGACAAAATCCAATAAAGTAATCCAGATAAGGGATTTTTTTCAGATGTTAAGAAGGTGCACGACCATAATACAGTAAAGACGCTTATTTTCATTCCCTCCTTTACTTTAAGGTGGTAGTTTTAGTTCTGAACCATCATCGCTTCTTAGAACCACATACATAGTCTGGTCCACAGGTGCATGATAAAAACTATTCTCTATAAGACTAGAATCTGATCCCCTTGATCCCCCTTGATCCCTTTACACCTCTCTCCCCCCCTTCCCCCCTGTTACCACTAATTGGTTTGCCTAAATCTTTCGTTAACTCTACCCTCCCTTATATTACTGTATTGCCTGATGATGAATTAATCGAAAACGTTCGTTCGCTTAACTTGACTTCCTGATTGCAGATTTATTGGGGTTAAAATAAGCCCTCAGATGTCGTGCCCGACAAGATTAACCCTAAGACAAACGTGTCAAAGACATTCACATAAATAAAGCTAGACGTTAACTCAAGAAATCTGACTAAGAGACTTTTGATAAATAGAAAAATGCTTGGCTCAATGTTCAAAATGTGTGTTCAGCTATAGCTTTCTCTTTCAAGATAATGTATATATTCCATTAAATTATTCGAATATTCCTATATTTAACTTGAAAAGTCTATTTGGCAAACCTATATTTCAGATAATTCATCATTGGACCTGCACAATTGCATGGATAATGAAAATAGTAAAGTTGGACAGGGTTGGGATCACTGTCTTCAGATGTCGTCTTATCAGCTCGATTTTTAGATCACCCAAGAAAAGCAGTCTAATGAACACAGCTTTCTTTTCTAAGGTTAAGGTAGCAGGCTTTTTGGTGCGTTCACCATTATTCGTTAACTGCAGAAAAGATAATTTTCAGGAATACTGGCGAACGCACCAAAAAGCCTGCTACCGTAACTGCAGAAAAGAAAGAAGTCTCCATAAGACTGCCTTTCTTAGGCAATGCAACAAGCGAGTTGATAAGACGACGTCCAAAAACAGCGATCACAAGCGCTTTTCCGTGGCGAATTTACACGTATTCTTCAAGAATGTTTTTCTTTCGCGACTGGGAGGTAAAGCCCGACACCTTTGAAAGCCACACCTGTGTACATTTACTCTTCCGCTTGCTTCGGTGAAGCAGGATACACTGGCCGAACAACGATTCACCTGAAAAAGGGGTACGTGAGCTCATATCAGCCTGGCTAAGTAAAGTTGAAATTAGATAGATTTAGAGTTCTTTTTTTTTCGTAAACCTTTTGGATACGAATCACCCAGTCTTTCCTAACAAAACTTTTCAGGTTGTCTACCGGACACCAGCCATGTCCCCCAAGGGCCTATGCCAACGGGTACTATCAATAAACGAGGCAGTAAATATACAGCTAGTGAATGCATTGCTGTCTTGTCAGAAGACGCTAATGCAAGCTCCTTCACTTCCTTGGCCAACACCAGGTAGTGGTCACATGTCACCCCCCACCACCGATAACATTTCTTCACTCCGTGGGAATTACAGTAATTTTTAAATCCACCTAACCCTTCCATGACCAACGATGAGTTGTAATTATAAGACACTTATTAACTCTGTCCATCTATACAGTTTTCATTATCCGTACAAATGCCCTCGCCCTATGGTGAATTGCCGAAACTATATGTTTTTCAAATATAAAGTTCAATACATTTTTGGAGTCTGTCATCATAGCGAAGTCTACTAAACATATCGGATCAATTTTAATAACGGAAAAGAAATACACTTTGATTTTTAAAATCAATAAACCATTTTAGTAGATCTTCACAGTTAACTGAAAGTAAGGAATGATCAATCGTTGATGAACTTTTATCATTCACTAACGGGGCTCACTGTCCCGCTCTGTCTTGGGCTCCATTCTCGGGCCCCGCAAGCAGCCGCACAGCGGCTAGTAGTCTAGGCGGATAACATTGTCGGCAAAGACAAGGGAGGCGACTGGAATGGCTATTTTTGCCTATTAGAAGCCAGTCATGCTCAACCCAAATTGGTGCACTACCCGACGCCTGAACGCGCGAAATTTTTATCAGAAGTCCAGCGCACTAACCATTGAACCACGAGCTCGTTGTCTCGCTGGTTTATATCGGGATATATTGACATTCGTTGGTGAAAGTTCATCGATCACTAACGGATCTCATTCGCCCCGCTCTGTTTTAGGTCTCGTGCTAGAACCCTGACTAAATCTATACCCCAACTGGTAGTATCGACAGATATTACGTTTGCTGATTGACTGTATACTATGCTGCTATATGTTATTATAATTTTGGAAAACTAACTGTTCATTTTATTTTAACGTGTTAATATATTTAAATATAAAAGTAGGAAGCAAAGCTTAGGGACTCTGCGAAAAACTTCACGGACTAGTGAAAATTAGTAGCTGAGATGGCTTTTTAGAAGTCATCAGCTATTCGGCCGACAAAACATACAACATTTCCTACTCATATGCTTTACTAGAAACAGATAAGTCAACTCGGCTTAATGAAATAATACGTCCCCGCGAATTTTGGTTTATTATCAGGATACATTGTCTGCTTACAAAATGTCATCATTCGGTGGTATTTTTGGGGGCCTGAAAAACGTAACGTAGAAAGCAGTTATCTATCTTGTTGGCCAAACCTTAGACCTTGACCTCAAAAAATCGAAAAATTAATGTTACGCCCCAAGCCGTCGGTCTAATTAAGCGTCTAATTATGCTACATAGACAACCCCAAGAAAGCAATTCACAACCCCACACTCCTCGACATTGTATGGAGGTTGATGTCATAAAAAAGTTTTGTGCATAAGTCCTCATTTTATAAAGGCACCGCTAGGCATTGCTTTCCAATCGCTAAAGTATTTTCATGAATGTCCCTAAGTTCTGTGCTCCGTATGGATCAGTATATTCGAGATCTATAGGCATAGACTGAAATATGATATGTACTTGGACTGAACTTCATCAACTACTGCAGAATAACCGCCTAATAGATACGTGCTGCAACCAACGGACAAGAGTATACATTTGCGTTGTACTTTACCACAATTTTAGCTAGCACCTGGGCTGCCAGTATGGTGTTTGGCAACAAAAGATAATATGCGTGATTTTACTGTCAAAAATATCGAGTGCGTCAGGGCAGAAATTGATCATTCATCCACTAGCGCACTGCATCACACTATCAAAGCATCTAATGTACTATGAGGGTTAATAGTCAGAAGTAAAGACCAACAATTACTTATGTGACCCTCTCCAACAGGAAAGGAAATCAAACCGCGCTTTTCCATAGTGCAGGTGGTCTTGTGGTTAATTCTGTGAAGGATTAGCATTTCTCAGTCCTCACCCTAGCACCAGCCCTAATCCAAACCCAAATTTTACCGTAAGCCTAAGCTTAACTTACCCCAACACTACCCTATCACTAACTATTACTATAAGCCCGCCCCAATTTCCAACCCTAATCTAACCTTGCTTTTATCATAGCGTCAAACTTAACCCTAACCCTTACCTAGGTTTTTCCTGAATGTAACAGGAGACCACCTGTATAACGAACGTTTCCTGTTCACACTTCCTGTTACGAGGGAGTTTATAAGCAATCCATAATAATTACCCTATAAACAGTACACACAGCACTATTACGCAAGTAGAAAAATAAACCACCAGCGTTATAAGGGCAAAAAAGCCTTTTTAACTTTTGTTTTGAAGGCAGGAGGTCAATGTGTCACTAAATGGAACTCCCAGAGGATTTTGGGTTTCGATCTCCTGGAGCTATTTTTTCCTAATCCGGGCGATAAGCCTTGTTGCCGAAAAGGTAAGCCCGTAAGGCGCCTTGCTGACGAATGTCAGCAAGTTACCAACAATAACGATTTGCACGTACTTCAATCTGAGGTGGGCTGGTCCCGTAAACACTTAACTGCGCAGCCTAGCCATGGAGCAGTTCAGTAAAATACTGACAAGTATCAGTTTACTCGCTGGTACTCCATACATAAGAATGTAAAAGAATGTCGACGTGAAACAAAAAATTACAAACAAAAATTAAACAACACTAAAACTGAAATTAAGCCAATAAACTGAATAATAAACCAAATTAATACCATTAGTCCCATAGGACAGTAGTCTGTTGCTAGGGCGTATTTAAGGTGCACGACCAGCTTAACTTTTACCGGCGTCTTAAAAGACGCAGACAATGTCACGAAAACCTTGAAAAGCGAGAAAGCCCAAAATTCATTTGGCGGTGTCTACTACCCCATTAAAAACCATCGCCTCAAGTTCACATTTGATGAGAGAGTAAGGTTCCGAGGGGCAGCAGTACATCTTTGGCATGCTCTTCAAACGCAGTCCCACGAGTTAACTTAGAAAGGCAATTTATAGCAAGGCAGGCGATGCCAACCTATTTTATATTTTCCAGAGCTGCGAGAAAATTTGAGTAACAAAAATGCATGACATGTTTAATGAAATAGAGGCTGAAGAATGCGAAGTTCGATAAATGTGAGAGAATTCGTTACGGGTTGGCTAGAATGACCTACATAAAGTAGACTATAGTGCATGCTATATCAAGGTTGACTCGATGGCCATTGAACATCCCAAGAGCTTTCAGAACTCAGCAGGGTGTTCCTTCTATCCGGACCTTAAATGTGCTTTCGATTAAACCTTGATCTTACTGATATGATTACCCGATTTTCGGCTGAACCCATATTAGGTTTTTGGACGAGTTTTTTCCAAGTTATTATTTTTTGGGTTCTTAGAATAGTTAGTGGAATGGCAAAAATCAACCTGGAGGGACATAGGTCAAGAGTCTTTGACAGAAAATGAAAAATTTCTGCACTGACTTTTTAAGTAGTACGCAACTGAGTGAATGAGAAATTGTATTCATCTATTGAAAACGTCAAGTGCGATACATTTGCTATTCCTCTGGAACCAGTTTTACACCGCGAGTGCGCGTTGGGGGCATACTGGAATTCCGTTGACGTGCCCTCACGTCTGGTCTCCGAAGCTGAAATATTCTTGACAAGACTCAGAAAATATCCTGAAATGATTAACCTTTAAAAATTCTGTCATTCTTTTTATGACTGTTCGAACCGAAAGTCCCCGGCTCTCCGGTTTAAAAACAGATGACGCGGAGTTGAAAAAGGATATGATGTAAGTAGAAATCTTAACTTCACGAAACCGAACATATAATCCATTGAAGTGGGACCGAACATGACAGGCTAATTGACTGGAGGGTGTCCAGTTTTTTTTCAGAAAACTTACCTTTCCAGCACAAACTTAGTAAGTTTGAAGTGCAGTCTTCCTTCAAGTCAGCAATTGAACGTGCCAAGGTGACGCAGTCTGGAGGCGTGGTGATTGACAAAAGCAAAAAAAGCTGCGTTTGTTTGTTTTCCTTTGGGCAGATATCAGTTTTCAGATAAAAAGTTCAGTGAGGGAATGGAAAGATAAAATGTAACGATGCATTTTCCTTGCTCCAAAGGTGCATTTTAGATTTAGTTTGCTTATATTTCGGTTGCACTCTTTTATTACCGTAGAAGGGCGCGTTTGCTACAAACGCCAAAATATGTATCAAAGAAATGCTTCATACGCGTGGTTCATGTGCTATTTCATGCACTTCGATTGCATTACGTACGCCTCCCTTGTGCCTGGCAGATAGCTTGTCGAAGTATGTTTTCTAGCAACATGGTTCATGTGAATCCAGTTATGAGGCAGGAGTAAAAGAATACCTCATTGGTGGCGGTTCATCTTACCCAATTCCAGGTTTCTCTTCGTAACTCGAGATTTTCTGTAACACTTTTTATCTATCAAAATTAAAGCAATCCTAATATAAAGGGCCGGTTTTGCCATAGTCGACCAAGTAAGTAAGCTCGTTTGTGAAAAACCCGGCGGTTTCGGTAAGATCTAAGATTCCGTTTTCCGCTAGTGTCTCTGAGGATGAGTCCGCGACGGATGTCGAAACGTCAGGCGAATAAAAGTATTATCTCAGCGATCGAGTAGTTTTCTTCTTCTCCTCCTCAGACGTAGGGATGTTGACCCAAGTGAGATTGAGCTGGCGGCAACCGCCGAGGCCCGATAATGTTTATTGCCATGCTGTCGTCGGTTCGTGTCCCACCAAGGCTGCTGAGTTTGTCACAAGTGGTTCAAAAGAATTAATGCTAATATATTTAATATTGACCTATAGAACATGCCCATTCTCCAAAGGTAAAAAACAGAGAGCTTTTAGCTTACCCACTCTCCGCACAGGAAAGTGGAATAGGAATGCCCTGTCCTACAGATAAGTCAACACTGAATTCCAGAGAAATGAGAGGGAATGTTAAGGTAAAAGCTTGTGCTATGGTAGGACAGGTGTTCAGATTAGGGTTCCGATTAAGGTTTTACTTAGGGATATTGTTATAGTGACGACACGTAAACAGATATCCTCCTGAAATTTTACCCACTGTTACACGTGTTAGGGTCGACAGAAGAGGGGGCCGCATAAATGAATCGTAGACAAAAATTCTTTTCACAACTATCGTCAATGGGCAGATTTACATGAAACGCCATGGTTGGCTGCATGCCGCTGCTAAAATGAATCCTAAAAAGCACGAAAGTGCTTTCTTCTTAAAGCACCTTACCTCCCCAATACTAACGAGACAAATCTGACAACTAAAATTTAACACTGAAATTTAGATGCAAAAAGCGCACAAGCCACGTCGCAAAAACTTCGCGATTGAAAAACGCAAGATATTGATGATTGACGAAAACTGCAGATACGCCGACTGCTTATCAAAGATATCGCAAAGAATTTCCGGTGAAATAAAATTAATTTAAACTTTTCGATGTTTATCTAGAAAAATATAGTGTTTTTTGTGGCAGCGGCAGTTAATTGTGATCTGTGGCTTTCAGTCGGGAAAAAAAGTTAGACTAGACACCTTTGCGTACGGATTTGAAGAATAGAATAAAATACTTTTTTAATTTTCTGCTGATAAATCCTTCAAAAGGGTGTTCACAATAATATGTTCTGTTATATGTATTTTCGAGGAAGGATTCCTCAAATTTTGTAAGTTGATACTTCTATCTATTTGTAAACAGGTTTTCCCCACCAACACTGCAAAGTTCAGTTAACATTTCCAACAGCATAGTGACTCCTATTTATTTGAATCGAAAACAAACATCTCTTGCAGCGGCCGCTTTTCATGATAAATGGTCCTTTCGCGAGTACAGTTAACTGGCTGCAATAGAATCGAAATTGCGCCTAACAACTGCAAAACATCGCCCAGAGTTGGCTACGCTTCAGAAACCAGGATGAAAGCTGTTGGGTCGAACTGCCCAATCATTTACCTCGTTGTTCACTTGAATAAGGCACTTTTCTGCTAGATTTTCTTAGATATGCGGATTGTCTTCAAATATTGCAATACACTATCGAATGTCTTTTCTTCGTTTTCATATGTAGCTGAGCTCAAAGCTGACAGAATATTGTTAGAGCTGCCGCATTCCATCCCTGGATTAGTTACAAATGTTTTTCTATGGTGCAGTGCATCGTACTTTAAAGAACAGACAATGTATTTCTTGTAAGGGCTTGCGATTCTGGTAAGGATTTCTTATATGGCCCCACCCGAGGACAAGAGAACAGGCGGCTTTGTGTTAACGTTGAAAAAAATATATTGCTGTCTTAGCGTAAGCGTTATGGATAACTTTAAAGTTACGTAAAAGATCAAGCTTAAGTGAGGAATAAGCCGGGGTTAAAGCTAGGGCATGCGAATAGTTAATCATCCCACAATGTAGCACAAGACTATTTCATCACTGGAGGGGGGGGGGAGATTTCGTATTCCCGTGTCCTACCGTAGGTCTATATAAAAAGCAACGCTGAGCTACTTATCGTTATCTTCAAAAGTTACTCTTTTGTATTCAGTATACTGCTTTTTTCATTAAGGAGGGGATCCCGAAACGGCAACGAGCATATCTCTAAGCAGTGCAAGTCTCTTTGAATTTTGTCCAAAGTCGTGTGCATCCTGTGGGACTTGTTGTATTGACTAGGTCTTTAAGAGACGTGAGCACTGTAACCGACATGGACTACTTGGGCGATTAATATCTTAAAACAGCCCACTAACGAGAAATGAATGAAAAAGGTATTGTTTTCAGGCTCAGGGACGACGAAAGATTTTACAGCGTCAACAATAGATGTTTCCAATAGAAGTGAACATGCGAGTTCCAGGAAGCTGCTTAGAAGAAATAAATGCGACCACTGGAACAAGAGTTTTATTTTCCCGACGTTTCGCATACTGTCGAAAATCCATAATCATAGGTAAACTACCTACCATTACCCATGAGTAAGGATTCTCGACAGTAACCGAAACGTCAGGACAATAAAACTCCTGTTCCAGTGGTCGCCTCTTTTTCTGAATGGGTGTTTCTATATTGTATTTTTTTCGTAATGTGCAGTAGCCAACACAAAACTCGCTATGTGTTCCTACATTTTAAAGGTTTTCAGTCGACCTAACTGCACACTTGAACAAATTCTGAGAACGAAGTAGGTATATCCATTAAAAACTTGACTGCCGATAAATAAATGCAAAAGGTTAGCCAACAACCTCAACGGTATGGACGATAAATCCTGACAAGTTGTGGTGTCAGTAACACCACAGTGACGTTTGCTATAATTTATTCATCATATTTTTACTTACTTCTGCAACGTTCTGTCAAACGTTGTGCCTGGTCATGGATTTTTTGCAAATATTTTAGTTGAAGATCACCAAAATAAAAAGGTATCCCTTTTGTTTACATATAAATATGACCGCGGTTTTCTTCTAAGGAAAAAATGTACTGAGAATTTAATGGGCCCACTAGAATGCCAACTTCTCCTAGTTATAGCATGCAGCCGCTCTTATGTCCACGCATCACGTTTCTAGGCCTAGAGATTATCGTTGATGAACTTTCATCGAGCGCTAACGGAACTTCGTTCTGTCTTTGGCCTCGAAGGAGGTCCTGACAACCGTATCACCTAGTAGTAAGGCAGATAGTATTCTCGGCAAAAACAAGGGAGACTGGGGTGGTCACTTCTGGCTTATTAGCCGTCGTCAGCCAGTCATAACCAGATCCAATTGGTGTTCCACCCACACCTGGAACTCGAAACCTTTTTGATCGGAGGTTAACACCCTAACCATTGAGCCACGAGCTCGTCGTCACGCCCATTTTAGTTTGGGGAAATGGACACTCGTTGAGGAACGTTCAATCGCAATACTAGCTGCTTGTACTACCAGCTTCTACGGCTGTCAGGACTTCTGCAGAAGACCAAGGTAGAACAGGAAAGATGTGGTCCGTTAGCGGTCGGTGAACTTTCATCAACGAGTGTGAATATCGCCCAGCCTAAACCGGCAAGACAACGAGCTCGTAGCTCAATGGTTAGGGCTTTAGACTCTGCTCAATAAAGGTCAGGATTTCGAGGCTCGGATGGGACACTACTTGGGTCCAGGAATGACTGGCTGACGACGGCTTATAAGCCAGAAATAGCCATTCCAGTCTCCCTTGTCTTTGCCGAAAATACTATCTACCTATACTACCCATACAGATTACTGTCAGCGCATTAGTGAAAATAACTTTCAAGGAACGTGGAGGCGTTTGGATATATCTAGGACTTGCTTCGCAAGAACGGGGATCCTGCAAAAATTTGTTACAAAGAATATGGTCATGAGGCCAGTAATACCCAAAAAGACTTGGTGTGGAAAAGAAACCTCTTTTCCTCAAAGTCAAGGAGATGCCGCAACTGAACTCAGAAAATTCGCCTCAACCGAGCCGTCTCACGAACCTTTCGAGCAGAGAGAGTTCGGCCTTTATTCACAACAAACCCGATTTTAAAAGGCAAAGGTACGGATAGGTTGTCAACCCCAGACTATCTGCATGTACTTTTACTCATTCACTTGCTGCTGTGGAGCAGGTTATATTGGTCGCACGATTCGGCGCCTATCCAAAAGAATAAAAGAATACCTCCCAGTGTGGCAGAGTATAAACCAAGCTAAGAGCACAGGCAGCACTTTTCTTGCATAAATTGTTGATTTCGAGCATCGTATGGACACTAGCGAAGCCATTCGTGTGATTAAAAAGGTCCCGCCTAACTTTCCCATGTTCCTGGGTCTGCGTCTGCTAGCAACAAGAGAAGCGACTGCTATAAGGTTGAGAAAGCCGATGTTGTGCGCCCAAAAGTTACTTTATGCAGGCACCGCGCATAACGGCATAATTATTTTAGTTTTATGAGGCAATAAAAACTACAATGTACATGAATATTCAGAAGTGGGATCTCAGCCAGCTTCCCTCGTTAGAAATCAATATTGAGCTTTGATCTCAGAGACTGTTTCTTAAGAGGGGACAGAACGCGAAGTTTATCAAAATTAATTTACTGAGACGACCGTTGAGTAACCTTATAAAATTGATAGAATAGCTTTCAAAACATTTGTAGTATACGCCTTCGCTGTCTACGCTCTGCCTACGATAATTATGTAGTGTAATCGGATCCACGTAGACATCATCGTTCGAAACGATTAGAACGATACCGTAAGGAGAAAATAAAGTAGGTCAGGCTATTGGAAAGTAGGCTTTAACAAGTTATAAAAGGGCTCAAGTTTGCTTCTATTACTCTTCACAATTTTAGTAGTTTTAATTTTCGCACAAGTATTATTTTTTTTAAATAGTGCATCTATGCATTAAAATGTTCTTCATCAAGGCCCTTTCTAGCTTGATGCTTTAACTTTGGACAGGATTTGGCTCCCGATATCTTGCTCCACTCTTTTTTTTCGATAGATATTTTGCTATTCTAGGAGGGCGATCGAACTAGCAGGACAGGTGACTGTGTCCTTAGGCGACTTCTCAACGAAGATAATTTGAAACTGGTCTAAATTTTGAATTACTGCTGGCACATTGTGAAACTCAGCCTAACTGTCTAGTTTTCAATCGATCTCCGGCTAGATTAGAATAAAAGCGACAGATAACGTCAAAATACCGCAGAGACGCCACCTAGTCTTCTGTGTTCGCAGTCATAATAAGATCACCTCCAGTGAAATATGCGACCATTACTGTTTTAAATTGATTCGGCGGCGTTCTTTCACCTTTCAAACATTTAGCATTCTGCGGTTTGAGTGGTGTCGTACAAGTGCGCTCACCAATGACGTGCGGGCGGAGTCCGCCGAATCCACCCTTGTTGAAATCCAAAGGGAGTATTCGGCAGGCACCTGGCCGGGCGCCGTTTGGCTTATAAGCATGCATCGTAGCTAAACCAGAAAGCAGAATTCTTGTTGACACCAAGTTTGTCACGTGAATCGAGGCATTGAAGTCCAATGATTACTGGAAGTGGAGCTGAGAGATTTCTGGTCCGTCGGTTACCGTCGTCCCGATGCAGCTTAGCTTTTTATTCATCAATACTTCCTCGAAAGGTCTTTAATCGCGATCAACCTAGCAAAAGAGTCTACCGCAGTCTAAAAAGCTCGCAGATCACATTTTGGCGCCATTCGCGGGCGGTCTGCATTTCGCTCTTGGCCATCTGATGGGGATGAAGAGATTTTTTAAACAGTTGTTAGGCTGCAACTAGAACACATCGGTCAGCACGTAAAATATTTAGAGCAAAATGACCACAACTCGCCAAGCAACCAAATCAAAAGTGATCTGTGAAGGCAAACCTTGCCTATGACTAGAAACTTATTCGAACAGTGTTTAATAAGATTGAATAAGGTCTAAAAATTTTACTTTCATAAAATGCTAAATAGAGTAATTAATATCGTTTTTTAACATACCCGACAAATAGGGATGCCGAATTCACTTAGTCGGAGATACAAAAGCGTAAAAAAGAGTCAAATAAGGCTCGTTTTGTAGAATACCTTCTACTGTATAAACAAATAGCAGTTTTTTTTCAACCAGTATAATCCAATATTCAGGACTGAGGTTATCAAACTTCCCTATTTTCCAACTGTATCCATATATGCGTATATCTTGAAATTGTTAAGCCTTGTAAATTCATATGAAAAGTGATGGGAAATGTCTGGTATTCATCGTAAAATTTGGAAAGCAGGAGGTAAATGGACACTCTCGTTTTTATGAATTTGAAAATAGTCATCGCAGGGAATAAAATTTGATAGAGAAGATTCTTTGGGGAACAGGAACAAACTTTTTTTTGTAAATTTTCGGCGCTGGCACACCAGATCACCTTCGGATGTGAGGGGAATGTGTGAAGAGCAGTGCGCATTTTTAAAGTTGCCAAAAATCTATGCTGCTTCGTCATGCATGGTCAATAGCATAATTCGGTGGTTGGCGCTTTTTCCAGGCTTTTTTGAGATTGGTATACATTGAATTTAAATCAACATGCCTGTTGATGCATGATTCGTCATAGTTAATGGCCTCCAAAAATTATCGGCCTTTCTGGTATGGGCAGGAACCTACTATGCGGGATTGGTCCCATGCAAACTTGTGCCCACTTTCAAGCGAATGCATGGCGACTTCTGACAGGCGGTCGCGCCTCTTTACCGCTATTTAATGTCTATGTATGCGTGTAGAGGCGAACCTTCTTGTCTGGCCGCAATAAATTAAATCGCAGTCGCCACAGGGAATCTTATAAACGACCTCTTTTCTGTTCAGATAGCCAACCCTACCCTAAGGGTGTACAAGCTGATTTCGAAGTGTGGTCTGAGGCCTTACGGTCTTCGGCTTATGTGAATGCCACCATAACGACCCCTCGGGAGATGTGTTCTACCAACACGGGGGTCAGATCAGGGCACGGTACGCATTATTGGGAGTGCGGGCCTAAACATGACGTCACACCTGGGGATGTGTGGCACACATAGCTGCGGCCTCACACTGCACTAGCCATTGGCGTCCAATACGCGCATGAGATGACTGCTCGGCTCGGATAATGGGCTGGTGCCCCGCGGGAAGGAAGAGGGAGTGCAACTGCGTCCCACTTGTGCGCGCTTGAATAAATCACGGTGCGCTGGAAGCAGTGACTGTGAAGGCTGTCAACCGGCAGGCTATTTTGGTTCTGCTCTTAGGACAGGAGCCAGGCTACAAGAAATCCTCTTCTGCATAGTCAATATAGCACCCTGTCTCAGTTGGAAACCGAGTCGCCCCTTAATGGTTTGTGTGAAATCCTGAACCAGCTGTGTGTGTGGCGTGTGGATGACAGCGGGTCTAGGAGAGGGAAGGAGGAACGGTTGCGGTAGATATTGCTCGAGTCGTCTTTTGTGCGCTCATCGTGGACACTGTCCTGTGGCGGCAAGTAGCGATCTGAAACCAACCTGTTAAACAGATGAAGACAGAATCAACCTCATTAGCCGTTGTGAATCAATTCTGCTTCAGACACTTATTTCTTTGAGTTTGCTGTGTCAGTGGTGAGGACGTTATTTGATAAAAAAAACTGAGTGGAGTTCAAACCTCACGATTATAGTCTCCTGCTGACATATCATCAGATGCTCTGGGTAAATAAGCCAAAAGTGCTTTTTCCGGTGCCCTCGTCATGGTCAATAAAATTTACCTGCTTTCATTTTGGATTTGACGTGGTAGAACTGTGTGAACTTACAAATAATTCTTTAAAAACATAGAACTTCTGCGTAATTTTTAATATATACTGGGTCATTTCGCACATTTGAATTTATTGGCAGGGTTTGGCAATTCAGTTGACCCAAATGTGAAAAACTCGCGGCCTCGGTGGGAGTCGAACCCCACACAACAGGGAAGACTTTTGCTGATTCTGGTGGATCCTGGATGACTGCTTAGGAAATTCTGCCAGAGCAGTCAGCTTACTGTATCCGTAATGGTGGATTCCATTCGAGCATTTGGTTGGGCGAGTTAATAGACCCGTGTGTGATCAAATGCATGGCTCACAGTGAGCCTCCTCGCTCAGTGGTAGATCGTTAGCTGCGCAAAAGCCTTCTTCCGTTGTGTGCGTTTCACTCCCACCGAGGCCGCGAGTTTTTCACAATAAGATCAACTGAAATTTAGATTTGCATCAGAAACGTTGTTGAAGAGTAACAGAACGTAGGGCCCAGTGAGATAGACACATCTTTGTGACGAAACGGGGGACAAACGTATTACCCTTTTGAAGTATTTTATGCATTACGCTTGTTACTTTTAATTCAGCAATGCTTTTTGTGCCTTAGACTCGCACAGATATATACAAATTTAAATACGCGGTACTTTGTCAGCCCTCCCGTAGCCCTATTACTATTTTTGAGTCAACAAGGTGTTTATGGGCGTTCATTAAATCATGTTTAGGCCAAACCAATAATTTTAACAATGTAGAAAAAAGCAAAATATTCTGACGAAGTCCGAACCGAAGCTTCTACGGAAGACGACTGAGAAATCCAATAAAGGGAAAATATTGTCCATTAATTCAGCCAGTGTATTTAACACGATCCAAATAAAATAAGGACGCACTTTTCTAGAAGTGCACTTGGCTATGCAGCGGACAAATTCCTAACTCGGTTGAGCCAATCTTGGGCTTTGATACCACAATGTCTGGTTTTTACTCAACGAATCGACGATAGAATAAAAAAACTGCAACTTCTCTTCCACATCTACCAATCGACGTTCGAAAGCATGAACTGCTAACTTTTAGAAATTTCAGGCCAGTTAGGATTGCTTAAAATCTGGCATAATTTCTATCTGACGGCTTCTTGTTTTCTTGGACACATTTTATTCTCAAGCGAGGGTGCATCAGTTTGCGTCTAAAAAGTTGTCTACCTTTCAATACAACACTGTAGAACAATTGGTGATCTTACACTATTGCACCTATCAAAATACAGGCAGTGATTTTCCTGTCAAATTGTAGACCAAGCCATATACATTATTGAAGTAGTTCCGTAATGTGATTGAAAGGGTATGTACAATTTGAAGATACGTACAACCCTACTGTTGCCAAGAATGGAAGCTTACTAACAATATTTGTTCACCATCTGTCTCCAGTTATGAAAAATAATTCAAGTTGAGGCAGAGGAACAAAATAAAAACAACCAATAAATGCTATTAATTGGGAGGGAAGTAAGAGCTTTCAGGCATTTATGTAGAAGTAGACGTAATCGCTGTGATGGAAATGTCATTAGCCTGACTTTTCAGATTCTCTATTTTCCCGACCATCACGTCAACATATTCTCAATAACTTACTGGGACTTGTATCTTCGCCTGTATCAGCTTTCATGCACGTGAGGACGGGGACAAGTGGAGTTGAGTTTTCTTGGAGGCATGAGGAAGAGGGCGAGGGGGGAAAGGAATATGTCACAAACTAATGCTTACGTTTAATTGTTGTACCATGAAATGAAACAATGCGAGAACTAGCCTGTAGGCTCTAAGTTTAGAAGTAGAAATATTAGGGCTAGAAGACGCCTTATGACAGCAGGTGACCAGTTGTTTATGTGTAGGCCCACTACATCTGCCGCGGCCAGTATCTGCTGACACAGCATGTTGGCAACGAGATCCATTTGAATTTTCTTAGGTTTGGAGACATAATCTTCCCTGCCTCGTCTTCAATAATACCGTCGACGGTAGACGTATGATCGACGCAGAAAAATAAACGAAAGAGCGTTCTTGAAAATAAGGCTAGTCTTTCGTGGTGACATTTTTCAGTTTAACGGCTCAAACAGGGCGTTAATCTTGAGCAGCGTCCCTAATCCGACGTAATTAATTACGCAGATCTAGCAACAGTTCTGGCCTTCCGATAAATGTCCAATTCTAACGATGTCCACTAACTTTTAAATAAATTATATTTTCTGTACCTTTGTTAATCACTATTTAACACTTTTATTCGGATAGATGGTCGAGTATTAAAAAAATACAAACTTCCCGCTTCCTCAAGGCACATTGACGCTAAGGAAGAACTGTCTTTCAGTTA
>UYRU01041701.1:48674-60526 GCA_900617775.1 Dibothriocephalus latus | reverse complement strand
GTAAGTTAACGAAGTGCCGTGCGCGTTCCCTAAGTGTCCACCTGCTTTGGCAAAATTTAGCCTCAGTACCGAATATGGATTGGGAGGGTCGTTGCATTTGTTTATGGACTGGGGGCCCGGGAACTATGACTAAGGCAATTTAAGGCTCACATCATTGTCACCTCTTGCTCAAATTTTGGT
The DNA here is from genome assembly GCA_900617775.1 of Dibothriocephalus latus. Lineage (NCBI taxonomy): Eukaryota > Metazoa > Platyhelminthes > Cestoda > Diphyllobothriidea > Diphyllobothriidae > Dibothriocephalus > Dibothriocephalus latus. The sequence continues at coordinate 60,346 of UYRU01041701.1, read as the reverse complement.
CGAATCAAATTTGAATGTGCAGCAGGGTCTCGTCGAATGAGCCACAGCTGTGTTAAACTTAGTTCTCAAAGAGGCGGACACGGGCCACCTCCTTGCACCACTGGCCTTCGAAATGGCTCACGGACCGGAGATAACCATCAAACGCTAGGTTATGCGGCCAAAAGACCAGTACCACGGACGAAGATATCCGGAGCCGTTTACTGGATCTCCTGAGGCTGCTGAAAAAACAACTACGTCGGAGAAACTGGGAGACTTTTCTGATTATGAATAGCCCAGCATGTAGCACTTATGATGAAAACTGACGCTAGCTTCTGCATTGCAGGTCATTCGAGGAAACTCGGCCACAACTTCAAATGGTGACAACCGTGTGAACTTGCACGGAGTCAAAAAGAGGCCTAATGACATTCTGTCTCCATATTCTCTGCTTCCATTTTGCCTTTGCAGTCAGGGCAAATGCGGGCGACCGGATGACAGCGGGTCAAATTACCAAATAATTATCCTGCCAAAACTCGACAAGAGCGATGAAAACGTGGCCATTTACTGCTCAAGTACCGATGGCCAAGCGATAGCCAGTGGACCAACTACGACCTCCACTACTGAACATGGCGCCTGCCAAATATGGTAGGCATGCAGTAGCCTGGCCACCATGCCCTTAAATCGCTGTGCTTCTTATGCTTCCTATTACCTTATTCTGCAATCGTCCTAGATGGTAGTTTCGAATGGGATTTTGGAAAGTCAGGCTAATAAAGCTATTGGCGCAGCGGTTGAGTTTCCAGTCACTTCCAGGAACTCGCTTCTCCGCTCCTACTGGATTTTTGACCGTGAGTTGAGCAGCTGCGTGTAGCTGTTAGCCTGCAGGTGCTGTCATCCCAACATTCCTTCAAGACTGCTTTCTTAGGCCCGAGCTGGCAATGCTGTAAGTAATGTTCGCCTGCGATAGAGCCACGGCAACTTCTCTGAGCGCTTGCGATCTCCACTATAGTTTACAGCCGCGTTGGGTGAAAGATTCAGCCGAATAAGCCGATACATTGGAGATTAGCAGCTAGATTACCACGGATCTGCTCTCCTGAAACATTCAAAGCAGAATTCCAACAGCTGCAGAATATACTTCTTGAAAATAGATACCCAGAAAGGTTTCTTCTCAGTAATATTGGCGAACGTGCCAAAAAGTCAGCTTTCTTAACTACAGAAAAGTAATACGTGTTCATAAGACTGCTTTACTTAGGCGTTGCAACAAACGAGCTGGTCAGACGATGCTTGAAGACTGCGATCGCAAGCGCTATCCCCGTGGCAAACTCCCACGTTTTCTTCAAAAACTCTGCCCTCCTACGATTAGGAGGTAACGACCGACACTCGCTGAAGGCCATATCCATGTGCATTTACTCTTTCACTTGCTCCTGTGAAGCAGAATACATCGGCCGAATAACGAGGTGTCTGGAAAAGAAGGTACGTGAACACCTACCGGCCTGGTTAAGTAAAGGTGAAACCAGATCTATCAAAAGTTCTATTCTCGCTCACCTTGTAAGTACGAACAATCGAGTCGATACTAATGAAGCCTTTCAGGTTGTCTGCCGGACACCACCTAACTTTTTCAAGGGTCTACGCCGGCGGGTGCTAGCAACAGCTGAAGCAGTGGCTATACGGCTAGCGAATCCACTGCCGTATGTTCAGAAGAAGCTATCACAAGCACTTTCATCGCTGCGGCCGACCGCGACGCGAGATGGCGATCACGCATCTCTCCCACGCTCTGGTGACAGTCGTTCGCTCCGTGCAAGTGACAGTAATTATCACTCGATGCCCCTGACACCTGACCAATGCCCACAACCTAAACCAATTGCCTCCCCTGCCCCCTTTCCCCCAGCACAGGGACCTCAACGCGCCGATCTCGCCATGCGGGCGGCGCGAAAACGGTCAGTATTATGCAAAGTTTGCTTATTTACCCTGTCCAACTGTACAATTTTAATTATTCTGGAAAATGTAGTAGCCTGATGAAGGGCTACTGAAAACATGCTTGCAAAATCGACATTTTAAAACAAGGTTATTTAGGAATACTCATGTTTTAGAAATGTGCATATTCCACAAACCTGAAAAGTCAATGTTGATAAGAAAACGTATATTTTAGGTGCACTGAAAGTCTGTCAACGCACAAGACGGATAATTAAAGCAGTACAAATCGAATTACATTAGAAACTATCCCGTTTGTGAGTTTTGCCGAGACTTTTTTGTCATCCTAGCAGAAAGGTTAGGTATGGCCGTTAACAAAGCCTAAATTTCAATTGCATCTTGCAATATAGTTTTACGAGAACAAGCCTCTTTTTCCCGTTTGTATGTTTATTGAGATGCTTTAGACTAGGGAAATCCGAGTTGAACGTGATTGCTCCTACAGGGTCGTGAAAGAAAAAATATATACCATAAGCTCACATATTGACTGGCCGGTCAGGGCCTGATATATTTAACTATACTATTTTGTAGATTACGAGGAATGTGCTTTCGAAAAATTTCTTAATAAGTTCAGGTGTTCAATTAAAACGAAATTCAGCTCGGCCTTAAACGTCGTACGACTTTTCCTACTTTCAGTCGATTGCCAATAAATGCACATTATCTGCACTGTATTCATCTAAAAATTTAGAAGTAAGTTATTGCTTAAAATTATTTTTTCGAAGAACTCAATTTTTGACATTTTTGCACACGGACGACCGTTTGGTTATTGAATTTAGAGTCACAAAAACATGAAAATTGGCTGCCGAGAAAAATGATTGTCAACGACGAAAATCAGAATTAAATATATTTCTTCTAAAAACGCATTAATTAGATACATAGATATCAATTACCTGCGTGCTTCATCTGTTTTGGAGTTAAGTTTAGATAATAATGGGGAACTTTGATCCGTTTTTATGTTCCTTTTAAGTAAGAGCTGACCTTTCGGTTGAATGTGATATAAGCCGCTTTTATTATTTTAACGGACCTTTTTTGCCATATTCTTTAACTTTAGGCGAGGTTTTAAGATTGAGAATCTAAATCAAAGTGACCGAAAAGTTCTATGCTTCTATCTGCTTTATCTATCTATCTGTCTTTACATATTCCTCATATTACGTGACAGACAAAAGTCAGGGTACGTTATTGACTCTTATATGTACAGTTCTGCGAGTCCTGCAAGCAACTTTCCTAAATTTGTAAATGTTTAATTATAACTCCCATACCAGCGAGAAAGCATTTACGAAAACCATAAATAATAATGAGCAGCATTTGGCATATTAAGTACTTAAAAGAACTATAATAAGTACTAAGTGTTTATTAAGAAAACTAAAATTTTCTCGATAATTCCCAGCTTGTGAAGACGTCAAAAATAGCTAAAAATTAGAACAATAAATTTAAATAATTTGTAAAGAATAAAACTTAAAACAATTACTTTTTTTATACAAAAAGAACTTGCCTTTAGTCAAAATATTTTGTACCTTTAGTAATGAGTGGATACGTAGTTATTGAATATCGTGTAATAAAGTCTCTCTTCATTTCGCTAGTTTTCGGTGTACTCATTGATAAGTTGTCTAATTGTCCGTTTGTTCGACGTTTACATCAGACCCTTTAAAATAAGATCTATTAAACAATATTTACTGAAAAACGAGCTTTTTGGTATTATTTCCCATGTAGATGGCCATGTTAGTCAAATGTGGAAATGCTTCAAAACAGCAAACCAAACAGCAAACCAAACTTTTGAGCACACAACATGTCTGCTAGATACCACGCATATCTATTCCTAAGATTAATAAAAAAAGTTTCCATAATAGGTTACCTCTTTAAAAATGCTTTTATTGGATATTTAGCTGACGAACTTTTGCCTATATTAACTTTTTCCAAGATAATCTCATAGAGAAATTGGGGACTTCTGACAATGTCTTTAATTTATCTGAAGAAAAATGATTAAGTTTGACTGTAAATGAAAGAACATACTTTTCTCTTTATAATGGATTATTTTCCACTTAAGCAGATTAATTTCAACATCTGTAATAAGCTTGCGAATGCAGAAAAAACAGGCCACATATATGAACATTTTTGAAATACTCATTATTCTTCTGTCTGTTCCGTTTCTAAAAAACGCTTGATTGGAACGTACTGTTTACAAAAACTATATTTATACATGACTTACATTCAAAAAGGCCTTCTTTAGGCTGTCGCCGCGGTAACACATAGAAACTTTGTTTACGCGCACGGCCAGCTGTGCGGTAAAAGAAAATGTTCTACCAAGAACTTTCTTGTTACTGCATTTTTTGCGAAAAAAACTTCACAGACTAGCTAAATATAATTTTTAAAACTTTTATCGCTGGTTGTTTCTGAAAATAAATGCGATTCCTTAAACTTCGCTTTAGTTCCATTTGATAAACTTCGCACAAAATTTCCGGTACCGATTATTATTCCACCTTTTTTTACTAAGTATGGAATTCTTCCACAGCACAATTTACATTAGAAGAAAGTTTTGTCCTGTCTTTCTTTATAGCATAGGGAATTTCTTTGATATAAACATACTCATGATTTAGCCACAAGTGAGAGCCTATTTGCCCCAATAACTTTAAATAAGGGGGCAGTTTTCCAAACCAAAGCGTTCATATTATTAAATCCACTCAGTTGATGAAAATAACATGTCCAGATATACGCTAAACTACCAAGTTAAATTTCATCCTGAACGTTGTTTGCAGGACCCGCAGAAATGTATGTGTGTTTACGGTTCCCGTCATTGGGCATTAAAACATAATACAATCGTACAAGTTGTTTACTGCGTTTTTATGGCAGCGAACACCAGAATTTCACGAGGCAAACTTTTTCTAACTGAATTCTCTCGTGTTCTTCTGAAAGCAATGCGATTTATCCCAGCTGCACCTTTTCAGTTCCCGTGAAAGCGAAATCAGATTTTCTGATCTCTTAAGCAAAGTTTCCCTGGTACGAATTGGTATATTGGAAAAACTGCAAAATGTATTAGATCCATAACATTTCGGGAGCGCTCATTAGTTGCGTCCACTCGAATGCGTTAAAGAGTAACGAATGAGAAAAATAAGAAAGTTAATTGGTACAGAAAGGTCACAGGTCATAGTCACTAAGGCAAATTGGTAAAGTAAGAAGGTTAAAACAAGATTGAGGAAGAAACAGAGGAAAAAAGGGGCAGGTGAATGTCTAAATCGGCGAGCCGGTTATTACCAAGGCATAGCTAGGTTAACCACTTGCTCCAAATGTTTACATAGGTCCGATTTAGAGCGTATCTTATAGGCTGCCTCCAGGTAGCGATCCCCTTGTTCCTCCATTACGGGACACTTGCTGGACACGGGTCATTCTGTGGACACTAACACTTCATTCCGAGTTCTTGTTCGAGCATGAACATCTCGTGCCTTGCGCTACCTGGAGGCAGCCTACATAATACGCTCTAAATAGGACATATGTAAACAGTTGGAACATGTGGATAACCTAGCCTTGCCTTGGTAACAACCGGCTCCCCGATCTAGACATTCCCCTGTCCCTTTTTCCCCCGTAACTCATTTTCCTCTGTTTCTCCCTCCACCTTGTTTTAACCTTCTTACTTTAAAAATTTACCTTAGTTACTATGACCTGTGACCTTTCTGTACCAATTCAATTTCGTATTTTTATCATTTAATTAGTCTTTAACGCATTAGACTGGCTGCAACTGTTGAGCGCTTCAGAAATATTACGGATCCAATAAATTTTCCAGTTTCTGATCTCTAAAGAGATATATTTTATTATTTTCTGGCTTATTTAAAAGGTGATTTATAATACAATGCACACAGACAAGAGGACTTAATTTGTAGTTTATTTTCTGGGTAACAACATCCTGGATAACAAAAAAATCGAATATTTTGAATCCCGACTTGCTTTTTCCGTCGGTAAACTATTTGAAATAAACTACACTTCAGTTAACAAATTTTGCACTTCAAGTCAATTCAACGTACAAAATAAGGAATGTTTAATGTGTGCCAAAATACCACTTAAAATCTCGATTTTTACATTCTATACCGAAAAGCCTCAGATACATTCTATCATATATAAAAACGCTTAAGTTGATACAATCCGATCTGCTAGAAAAGTGGCATAATGTTTTTTATCTTGCTTTCTGACGTTTTATTGTATAGTCTGACACTTTCCACCATGAATTTACCAGCACGCTCGCCTTTCGTTAAGAACACAGTTATAACTTAAAAGCGTTCGCTCATCAAAACTAAAAATAGGTGTCCTCAGCAGTGGAGGCTTATTTACATGGAAGATGCTCCCGAAAACACTTAAAATATTAAAATTTACTCGCATTTATATATTGCGCGCCTTCATACCATATAATCGAGGCCGAACACTGCCGTCAGAAATTCTCCAGAAAAGAACCTCCAATCCGATGTGGTCTTCCGGCTTAAATGTGACTGACGGGCGCGCCTCCTTTATGGTATCCATTGCAGCTGATATGTCAGTTTGTTAAAATTCCTTCGCGAGATTATATCATTCATGTAGCCCCCACGAGGTTTAAGATTGTCTTTCTGGCTAAGATGGTGTAAAGCTCCCTGTCTACCCACAAAACTACTCACCAACAGAGGGTAATGGGGCAGGTCATATATATTCCACCGAATTCTGTATGCAAATTATTGTCGAATCGAAATTGAAGGTTCGAGAAGTATCTTAAAAACCTATCCCATAAAGACATTGAACAGCATTCTTATAGCACATTATTGGAGTCACTGAATTCAAAGACGAAGTTGATAGATTTGGTGACCGGTACGTTCGCAAAAATGGACAGGACTTCCATTGAAATTATCTTCACTGTGTTCAGGTCAATGCTTTCGCGCCGTCTAAGACTTTAAAGGGATCTCAGGAGCTATACGGCGCCACTAATTACTTTACGGGGAGTAGTTTGTCCATAAGCAATTTTACTATCGCATGGTAAAGCGAGCCCCTCGTTCCTTGGATGGGGCGAAATCCTATGCTACTTTGGCGAATCGTTGGTAAGCAGTGTTATCAAGATTTATGTGTACTAACAGGTTGGAGACGGTCTGGGTCAAGTTTCCATACAAAACGTCCATTTGACGTATTTTAAACAGTTATTCAGCCACGTTTCGTCCTCAGCTCTACGTTCTTTATCTTCTGTTTTTCTAAACCTTTTTGTGAACGAGAGTATTGCCTAAAAGTTTATAACGTCTAATGCCCTGTAAACTAAAACAACACCAGTACTCGTATCTGGTCTCGTTATTAGGATTAGTCTGTGTTGCGAATAAATTTGAATTTTTCCACGTGTGACTTTGCTGGCAAACCTCGACATTTCTGGCCATCGTTTAAGTACTAATAAGAACACCTGCTGACATATAATTATCGTTCTCCTGTGGCCACTACCCTCCTGACGCTGATCATTAGACACAAGACCTCCCCTGCTCATTCAATCCCAGCAAAATCTGGTTGGGTTATCTCCTTGCCTGTATGTTTGACTTAATAACGTAGCATTTTAAGCGTATAGGTCTGAGGAGAATTTATCGAAAGTATTCCCATGCGTACCAAAATTCCCTTGAAAATTTTCGATATTAATTTCAGCGACTCTAAACGAATGAAGAATTCCTCTAATTTTCATCAGACAAAACGTAGCAATTCTCATTGCGATATACTTCGCCGCCCTGTGATATAATCCGCGGCGTTTTAATGGAGTATCAGCTGTCAGTTTGAATAAAGGAAGTTTTGCATACCACGCAAATATGAACTCCTGTCATAATAAAGTGATCTTGCACTAAATTCTCGGAAGATTACACTTCGGCATCAATTCAGGGTTAAATACAAGGATATGATTGCGTGTGGGATTAAAGTTGGTGTTTGATACAGCGTATCATTAAGGTTAGGTTTATGTTTATGGTTTAAGCTTTTATCAGGTAAGTATACCTAGTAGACTATACCGCACGTTTCTTCATATCACAGAATATGTTTATTTCGCTTTCCTTTCCGCTGTAGAAGTAATCTAGGAGGTTCACCGAGGGTTTGCGATCTGAGAGTCAGGGAGAAACATATCCAATATTATGATCCTTCTTCGGTATCATTTTCACGCACGACCGCGAAATGAGATAAACAAGTAGAGGCAGGATATTGAAGTATTCTGTATCTGCCTTTCGTTTTGATATTATTATTGGGCTCACACACGTCGCTATACTAAAAATTGCGATGCCAATCGGTTTTTAAATATTGTATGCCAATTCAGTTTTCATTTTGTTAAACAAATCCGTTTATTCATGGACTCGGACTGGCAAAGGAATTGAATGTCTGGATTTTGCCCACCCAGTCAGCACAATGAGGCAAACAAGCGAATTCGTTTTTATCATGAAATATTAACTCACTATTAATCTCGTAATTTGATCACAGCTCAAATCTCAATCTGAGATCAACTTTCGGCAGATTTTTCTCTGCTTACTAAACCGCTGTGCTTTCCGTTTTCTTCCTGGAGCTATGAAAGTCAAACTAAGCAGCTGTTGCGTCGAAAAGGATTTGCGTCGTAACCATGGATGAAGCCGACAGCGGCTGAAAATAATAACTTTCTTCGATTGCGAATTAAGCCTGGCTCCTCCAATCATTATCAGCTCAAGTAATAGTAAACTGAGCCCATATAAATGCATATGCACTTAAATAGTAACATTAGGCTGAACGTCAGTGAAACGAGACAGTACCATGGGATCATAAAGACTATTTAAATGGTGTCCGATTTTCTTAGGCTATATTTTACGATACAGTTTACATAATTATATCAAATGGCATTCTACATACTCACTCCTTGAAAATTTAGATGAAATTCGAGAAAAAAGCGCGCAGTTATAAGTTATGAAATATATATACAAATTGATTTAAAATATTTTATGATGACCATTTATTACTTTTATTTTGGAGTCATCGCAATATATCTCGGAAGCATTTGACGTTTACATAATATATCCGTGAGGTCCATTAGAATTTCTTCTGGAAGGATATCAAAGAATATACACATTTTTCTAATTAATACCACAGATGATGTCGCCTGTTAATAACAAAGCAGCAAAACACATATTTACCACAGAAGGTAAAAATAATTGAAAACTCATCGAACTCACATTTTTAAAAGTTTTCCCAGCATATTTAAGGAATACAAAGTTGTTTATAAAATTGATAGGTAAAAACGTTGAAAATGGAGTGTCAAACTTGTTAGTGGCTATATAGGACGTAGTCAGAATTAATAATGCCAATCTGCACGATTTCACTCCAACGGCCATTTTGTAGTATCTAGTTAATCAACATCACTTGATTCCCAATACTGATGGGATATTCATCAAGAAAATTATTTGTTTCTCCTCAGTTCTGAAGCCTATTTTAGGTAGAAGGCCATTAGGATTTTAAATTCACTAAAATATAAAACGAGAGCGGTAAATTTAATTAATTCTTTACAAACCAAACTAGATATTAATTTTGTTTATATGACACCTCGTTCAGTACTGCAGTAGAATAAAAGTTCCTTTAAATATATAAATTAATTTCAAGATAACACTATAATGGGTATCACATGACTACCTACCAAGAAAAGACTAATGCGTTTAAAATATGTCGAAAAATGTGGTTAATGTCTATTCGGAGAGTGCACTTAATGTATTTTGGATTTGTTAGAACAAACAACGTTTCTTCAGGTTTTGTACCATATTTGGAATATCTGCTCTGCCACAAAATCGATCAGATTCTCGTGCTTCGTCATAATAGTTATATTTTACGAATGCAGGTTGTTTTGTATGAAAAGTAGCATATTCTGGAGGGATATATTGCACAATAGTACAGAAGCAATGGCTGCGCAATAATCTCATCATTAAATAACTTAACTTCTTTTCTTAAATTGGCCGTTCTTACAGCAACCCATTCCGAGAGGTTTGGGCATTTGTCGTCCCCGTCGAATATCGGCGGTATTCTTCGCGTTTTTTAATTCATATTGCGAAAATAACTTGAAATTGCAGAGCCTTCTATGTATACTGGAAGAAGATTCCTAGCATAAGCCTTGCATACTTTTCCTATCACGCAGATAAGCATGTTATAGTACCTGTTTTTGAGACTGATAACACATATACCTTTGTTCATTTATGTTGCTGAAGAAACGTTAACATTCGCTCGACTTTGCGGTTTGATATCAATATTATCTGGTCCATCAAGTTTCTGTCAAAATTTACGTCTTGGTCATAAAGCATCATGAAATGTGTTAAGTGCGGCTCACTTGAGGTCTGCAAATGGATTGTTCGTCGAAATCATCAAATCTTCTGCCATTTAGTCAGGTATTTATAGTGAAGGCTTTTCACGCAAGACACAAAAGAATAGGTCGGTCATAAGCTGTGCGGTGGCAACGATATGAAGGGGATAGCATAAATAATATTCAGTTTGTTCGAGGAGCTTCCTGTTATATCAGCATTCGCTTATTCTTATTCTTAGGCCTTCTAGTACATTGAACGCTCAACATCGATGTTCAAGGAAAATAAAACAAAAGGCATAGGAACTACAGACCATGTATTAGTAATTACCTAGGAGTGTTCAGTACGCCACACATACTCTGAGTACCTCACAACTGTGTCACTTAACGGCAAGCAATTGGCAAAAAACGAGTAGGCGGGCTTTCATCTAGTTCTTGATATGCCAACATGGTATTCCATTGCACCCTTACATACGCCACATTGGATGTCGGCAGGTTGAAAAAAGGTTGTGGTTATTCCGCAGCAGCTGATGCACTTCAGCTAAAATAGCAAAATCAACTTTCAGAGCAAGAGTCATAAGCTGTGCTCTGAGAGGGCTACTCCAGGTTTGACCATAAGAATCCAAAAAAAATTAGAAAGAACAGCATACTGGGAAACCATGGTTATGGAATCCACAGGGAAAAACGTTAATTTTAAAACTTAAGCAGTCACGTCGATTAATTGGAGCACAATCACGCACGCCAATAATGCGCATTTACGATCAGTGAATGTTTTCTTACCTCATCCAATGCAACGTGGCTTTGATTTTGTCCCATCTCATCAGCTGGAATGGTTTCATTCCAAAGTTATCAGGTCTTGGCAGAGCGTGACAAATTCAACGTATGCACTGAGCGATTTGGTGAATTTCTTCACACAAACGACCCATACTCTTAGCTAAAATCAAATAAAAACCGTCAGTAGATAAGTTGCTATTTGGGAACTACGATGTGGCTTCAGCGTAGTTTATAGAGAATAACAAAATAACTATACTTCCAGTCATAAACCAGGAGTAGAAACCTATTGCAGGAAATTGTAACAATAATTTGCACATCACTGTTGCTTCATAAGCCTACACTTAACACGTAACGCTAAAATAAAGTTTATTCATAAGCATTATATTAAAACCCATTTTACCTTTAACCATAAGCTATAATTTTATCTTTGATACCGATCCTAATCACCCCGAAAAAAGCATAAAACAGCTGCGAGCGGAGAGTCCGTATATAAGCGTCTTGCATCGCTTCTGATTTTTAAACGATGTGCTCATTAGGCTTTTTCCGTTGTACTAAATTCCGTCAAAGAAAACGCCATCAAGTGGCTTTAGAAAGAATTAATGATATAATTGAATAACTTGTGAAAAATATGCTCTTTGATAACTTTCGGACCATATTTGGTCGTTCTTCTTATTTCAGGGCATTATTA
>UYRU01041701.1:27655-38843 GCA_900617775.1 Dibothriocephalus latus | reverse complement strand
ATCCGTCGACTAGCAAACCCCAAATGGGATACTAAAAGAGATAAAAACGCCAGCCAAGTCTGGTCTCGCCTTCACTGAGTAGTGATGGCTGGCTGCAAACAGACCTGTCAGACCTGCCAAATTGCCGAGGTAGCCGGCGAGTGAGAGAAGGAGAAAAAATCAATCAGCGCGGCCGGCTAACGAATTCAGCGAGCCTTTTTTTGTTCGATTTCCAAGGTACCGCTTTCTAATTGCTGTCTACTCTTAGAGACTGCGGCATCTAGTAATGGCCTCTGCGATGTAGCCATTTTTCATTTGCAGATGTCGTGTCTCGTAAATATTAATTTTCTTTAGTGCAACACTCTGGGTGTGTCCTCCCATTCAGAGCTCGTACTCAGCTTTGGCCCTGTCAGCGGAAAACTAATGTACGAGCCAAGACTCTGGCCCTGTTCGAAGTCCGTGAACATACGGTAATTCGAAGAATCGCGTTTTATTTTCTGTTGGCGAGGACACCAAGGAAGGGGAGGTTTCGACTCTGATTTGTCTTGTTTACATGCAGGTGATGTTGTTACTAGCTATGTGGAAGGACTTAAGTGATAAAATATAATGCATTTCTGCTATTCTTCTTGAGTTGCAGCATCTAATAACCTAACTATGTAATTTAACAGAAAGTGAACAATGCTCTGTCGTCGGTTTTGATAATGACTCGATTTTGTTGTGACGTTATTTAACGTTTTTACATTAGTAAATACACATTGAGAGAGGCATTTCATTTAAAGAACACATTATTTGATGAAGTGTAATGCCTTGTTTCAACGGTTTTGAAATTAGTCTTGTAGATATAAAATTAAAGTTATTTCGAACGATCAAAAATCACACAGCAATATCTAGATGTCTGCAGCAGGAAGAAACAACAGAAAATGCGGGCAGATTGATAAACTCTGTTTCGGGCTTATGTTGTCTTAGTTCTGCTGATCATAACCCCGACTACTATTTGGGAGTGAAACGCAAATCAGCAACGCAATGAGCCCGTGACACAGTGGTTAATGCGTTTAACGTCTTACTGCCAAGGCTGCGGGTATCCGCTGCGAAAGACCGTAACAGCGGGGATTCGGTGTGGCTGGCTGATGACGGTAAATAAGCCATAAGTGGTTATTTCAGTCTTCCTTGGCTCTGTCGGTAAGACATTACTTCATTTATGTACGGAACATAATGACTAATCACTAGACGATACGTTACTGCCTACGACCAGGTCAGAGTTTTTGATGATTAGCCACCAAACTACAAATATTCAAGGACTCTTTTCACATTGAAGCACGAGGCTATTTAACTATTCTGTAAAACAGCCTGCCCTTCTCTTTGTAGTAACTTTTTTAAAATTTTACCCATCGACAACTTACATTTCCGTGGCGCGGACCACAGTCACGAACTTAAGTAATCGTACCACAACAATGCCCTCTGCTGATTGGAATGAGCATTTAAATCACCAACACTTTCGCTTGCTAAAGCGTCAATTATCTACACATGCGCAAGCATTCGCATAATTTTGCAAAACTGTCCAGCTTTTGTGTCTACATGTGATTTATATGACCAGACGGACTATTAACCTGCCTTCGCGCGATACTATAATTATAACGTAGTCCGGAACTTGTCAAAAATTGGTCATGTTTGACGCATGCAGGATACGTTTAAGCCGGCTACTGCAGCCAAGAGTTTTCACACAACTTCCTGTAAATCATTTTTTAATGAGGGCGCGTGCTCTTCTGTATCCCATAATATCAAGTTTTGCACCTCTCTTGTGCAATAATTGCATTAAAGAAGACGTATATATAGTTAGAGAGTGGTCTGTTTTTGTGTCAATTTCGAAAAGGACATGCTATAACGCAGCCAACTAAGCGGAGACGGATTCAGTATACGGTAAGTTGTTTACGTAGGGCGTAGCAAGTACTGTTTAGACCATAATTAATAGTCAATGAGTGAATCTTTTATATGCGTTGACTCAACAACTAATACCGAACGTTTTTTTATACTGTAGAGCCGATGAGAGTAACACCATTTGTATTCCAGTGGGGAAGAGGATGTAAGCTGATAGTTTTACCTGCGTTTTTGTTTCCACTAATGTTAAACGATAGGTTTTTTTGGGGGCTTTGACGAAACGTCATCAAAGGATAGCGGAGTAGATTGAAAAAAAATTATTTTCTTTGCAAACGGAAAATAGAGCAGAAGCTGCGACCGAAATGCTGCAATAAGGAAGGTTTCTGTGAAATGCATTATCGGTCTGTCAACAACTTGGAGTATAAGAAGAGCTCATAAATTTGGGCGGTGTACATAGTAAATCACAATATATTGCCAGGAAATGTAAAATACACTTGTTCAGTTTTTCTACAATCATTGCTTCATCTTAGTGTGATCAACAGCATAGTGCTTGGAAAATAGAAGCCGGAATAGGTCACGTAATTTTTAGTACGTGGTTGCTTTATTCCGTGAAATACGTACTGTGACCGTCCGCGCAGTGACTTTCATTTCTACACCGATTATTTAACATACTGCGACCAACAGTATCTTATGTCAATGAGATCAAGGGATTTTTTTCTACAGAAAATTGTATGAACACTCACAAAAGCGCATAATTAGTTTTATCCGAGGAAAGTGTGCCACCGCATTATGGCGTATATGCTTGCGACAGGTTGCGTTCGAGCGTGGCACTAACGAAGTTCCACTGAGCTTATGCTAGTTTTAGAGTATCTATTTGGAACAAACGGACACGGCGGTTTATGCAGTGCATATCATTGCCCCTAGTACCAGCATTTTCTCCTAAGGAAACGGTGGTTATAGGGGTTTTATAAGTGGGGAATTAGGATAGGCAGTGGAATGTACTTTAATAACTGCTATATTCGTTTTTATTTTATTGTGTTTAGAAATGTTGTTGGTTTATATCTGTAGATTTTTCTAAATTACCCTAATTATACTTAAGTAATCTGTATTATCGTTTAAGGTATTGCGGAAAAACCCGATTATCAAATTGCGGTTTTCTTGAAATTCTTGAAATAGTGGGTAGGAGGTCGTCCACTTCAACTTACCTGAGGTCCCACTTACCATTCTGGAGTTAGATTAGTATAGTCCGCGGCGCAAAGCCCCTCGCACACCTTAAACTTGCATGCCGAACAACTTACCCCCGGCGGCCGCGGGAAACACATTCGAAATTGATTTTTTTACTTACAACTTACTTACAAAAAGTTCCTCCTCTGCCTATCCTATCTCCCTACTCCAAAAACCCCTATAACCACCGTTTCTATAGGACAATATGGTGAGAATACGTGTATATGTGGTGCCGAACAGGCTGAAGCAGAAGCTCTTGAAGAGTATGAGACTCAATATTACTTGGTCTTCAGTTGATTATGGGGTGCGTTGAGGCTCAGGGTGTCTTTACAGACTATATAAAAACCAAACCAATCGGAGGGCGAGTTTCCTAAACAGACTAGCATGATGTAACTTCAAAATGGGATTTTTATATAAACAAAGTTACGTAATTTCGCACATAGTCAAGTGGTATTATTTGACAAAGCAGACGTCGAGAACTGTAGCACGTTTAACAACTGCTAAGGGTTTAACGTAGTATTTGGGTGTTGTCTATCGATAATACAGGCAAAGGCAGTGGCAATCCGGTTAGCAAAACCCACTCTTTGCTGTCAAAGGGCGCTGTTACAAGCAATCTGCCTCCCCTGGCCGACTGCACGCGTAAATCCCACACATTTTGCAGCCACATCGTCTGAAACACAAAATGAAGCCACAGAGAACAGCTAAGCGCAAGCTACGCGGCTGGAATACAGACATCTACCAGCTGGCCATGAGAACATCCCCCATGTCTTCTCTGCGCATCGCAACAAATCTCGTACCCGCACGGGCGCCCGCATTCGGGGGACGAGGGAAAACTCACACGTTTAATTACACTCACCCACCTGCTTACCTCCTTCCTCCCCCCCCCCAACCTGACGTTTATATAAACGCTGCAATTAGCTGTCCATTTTAATTCCCCATGTTATGTACCGGCCTGATGATGAATGACCGAAAACAATTGTTTGACAATGCGACTTTTCTATCGATAACAGTTTTTCTGCCTCAACTTATGAATTACGTGCAAATTGGTTTGTAATTTGACTCACTGTCGCCTGAATATGATTATTTGAGGCAGGTGACGAAATCAGAATTTGCGAAGAAACGTAATAAGCCGAAATTTTCCTCCTAAATTTATCTTTGGCATCTGTTCAGATATTCGGTTTGGTTACTGCAGCCACTTACCTGAGCTAGGGTAGGTATAAAGGGAAATAACAAATAAGGAGCCGTCTCCATCTACAAGTTTCTAGCGATTTTGATTTTTTTTTAAAATATGTTTTATTCAATGTTATTTGTTTTGCTTCCGACAATAGAAATATTTTTTATTTACTACCATCACCCGTCGGACGCAAAAATATAGTGTATCGGACAGCCGAATTTGTGCCGCGAAATTCTCTAAGAGCTCAGTTCAAAGAGGTTTGTGGACTCTCAGATGCTTTATGATAAGAGAGTAGGAACCCTACATAATACAGACGGCCTTATTCTGAATTCTCGGAAATAAAATCCTGAAATTCTTTTTCCCGTATTCCACATTTTTAATTTCTCATACTCAAAAACTTGCACTTTAGCTGACCGTACTTAACTGTTTTATTTCAAAATTTCCGGTGTTGCTCATATACTGTGTGGAACTTAGATATTAAGACTGTGGCCTTCAATTTGTTATTCAGGGGAAAATGGCTAAAACTCAATGACATAAAATGCGCCCGTGGAGTTTTGAATTGAGGCCTTAAAATGTATGACGTTAATCCAGGTGGCGGCATTTGATGTGACTGTATATTCATAGGTGCCTCAAAGACTGTGCTAAATGTAATTTTTTCGTTTTTAAAACATGCAGGAGGCATGACGTTGGCACCTGTTTATCGCGCATACAGTGTTAGATTGCAAATTTTAGAAATAATATTACGCGGCAAAATGGTTGCACTCTATATTAATAACAAATAGCTCAAAATTTTCGTAGAAACAAGCATTTTCAAATGACGCTCAAAATGTTTGAATATTTGAACTAGACTGCAATTAATTTAAATGGTCGATTCTGTTGGAGTGTAATATAACATAGCTTTACTTTTCTAGACCCCAATATTATATATTTAGGAGAAACATTATTCCTATAACGTTAGGAAGAAAATAAAATCCGTCACATGAAGATGGTTAGCAGCGAAGAAAATAAGGGTAAGATAGTGTTTAAAATATCTACGTGAGTATAGTTAATATAAAAATGAACGCATGCAGTTAAAATCTTATCCCTTATAATTTACTTAATACACAGTAAATTAATAGCCACTGAGCTGTGTTATCTCAAATTCAGCCCCCAGAATAGTAGGGGACAATCGCTTCCTGTTCGCGGCTGTTAAGTACATCTTCAACGATTGACAACATGGCTAGTATTGGTAGGCCAGACATTTTTTTCTCACATGATTAACCAATCTATATCAGAAACCAAAATTTTACAGTAATCGGCGAAATATTAATCCTTCTATGTCCGTCAACCTAAATAGGCTGCATTTCCCATCAGTGCTGGCACACAAGCAAACAATATATTTAAAAAAATGTTTTTTTAAATGTAAGGTTACATAGAATTCAAAAGATTCATATCGTAACTTTTGATATGCGTGTAACGGCTGGGGGTCGAAAACGATCCGCTCAATTTATAGACCAATTTGTCCTTAAAAATAAGACTCGAGTTAAATTTTTTCGTGGACATTCACGGATTACTCCTGGATAACAAAGGCAGGACTTGCAATATGAGTGAAACCTAGAACGAATGCAGTTGATTTTATCTAAATACTGGCTTTAATAAGCAATTTTTGCACTGATGCGCTAATGGACGGAACAAATATATTCCAAATGTGTACTGACTCGATTTCAACGACTATACCGATTATCGGTATTGTAAACATTGTTCACCTTTTCTCACCAGTACGCTCTTGAATAGAATCTGTATGGGCCGGTGTTGTCATTGTAGGTAGGCTTTAGAGGCCCATTGAGATTGCTGAGATCACGGTGTTTGCTAATGGATAGTGGACACAAAAGCCGTGTATTACACGAGTTTTTATTATTACTTATTTTGAGAAATTTGGTCGCAGAAGAACTCACATGTTATTTTAGGTGGGTATTTACGAATCTCAGAGAAAATATACAATTAATTTTTTGTGTGTTTTCTTAGTTAAGACATTTACCATTTTCAAAATGAATATCTACCGTACGTCACTATCTGAATGGCAGCTCTTATGTTTGAAATTATTTGCCCATGTTCTATGAGAAATTTTAAACATTTTAAAACGCGTGATTTAAGTGATTTTCCTTAAAGGTCATATTTTCTCATAGTTGCAAGTAAGAACTCGGTGCAAATATTTTATGATACTCAGGAGACCGTTATAGGCGTGGTTCTTAAAAAGAACCCACGATGCTTCTAAGTTAATGCAAAAACACGTCCAGTTTGGCCGATAAAAACCCTCATAAATCCCTCTTAACTTGGTGATTTTCACTTACTTATGTTTAGCACCTGTTTGCTGAATTACATCAGACGGGCGAAAAAAACATATTAATAGACCCAAAGAACTGCTTGCTTTATTGCAGGACGTGTTTATGACGACGAAGCCTTTGTAACTAAAAAAACAACCACTCGCTGATTAAATCAAGTTTGGATAGCAAATAAGCCGATATTCGAATTTTATTCTGCTTAACCTCAGTTCATGGGTACACCTTGGGAAAAATTGCACTAGCAGCTCACTTCATTCTCCATCTTAAAAGCCGTTCGATAAATGTGTGCAACAGTATTAATTAAATACTCATCGCATAATACGAAACGTCTGGACATGAAAATTAAAGAAGCGTACAAGAATATCAACTTTACGATATTTTGTAAATGTGTGCCCCTCATGAGTACTTTTTAACATCATTATATAACTCCATATTATATAAATGTACGCCGTATTTTATAACGAATTGTGAACGCTGACATATTGTTACAGGACTCTGGGTCCTTCCTCTCTCTCTCCCTTACAAAGCTGTTTCCTGCAAAGAGTGGTTTGACTGCTTTGTTCTTAGTGGATACTCAAATCCTTTGTCTGATTTCCCGCATATTGTTATAATTACCACTTCACTGCCCAACACACCCCACATCCTCTCTGAGATTAACTCAAGTTGTTGCTTATGGTCCCACTTCTTCCATTCCTTATTGTTTGTAAACAAATGCTATCACCCAGTTATCTTTGCCAGGCAAAACAATAGTCATACGTATTGTTCTATATCACAATGCAATGAATGTTCCTTTAGCACAGGAGACATGAGTGGTGTAGGGTCATATTGAAGATTCCAAGTGCGCTCTACACAGAAAAGTGGTACAGAACGGTAAATTGTTGGTTAATTGGCTTACATCGATAGTAGGCGTGCACAGCATCTACCGCACATTTTTCCCCTCCATTACCGGTGTCCTATAACTTAATCAAGATGACCGGAGGCGGAGGACGGCTCAGTTGTCTGACCCGACCGGAGCTCTCTTTATGCATGCCACCAGACGTGGCTCAGATTCCACAGGGTGGGATTGGCCCAGAGGCCACACATAGAATATAACACTGTGGTCTGAAAAGGACTCCACCGGTCAGCTAATAAACGCAAACAAGCACTGGACTGACGGTGTGGCAGTAGCGTTCCCAACAGTTAGGCACCTTATAAGCCATACATAAAAATCCGCCGTGATAACATCTAGCGTATCCGAGTGTGACACATTTGCTAAACTGTCGATCTCAATATATATTCCCATTCTCAGCAACTATCTGAGCCGGTCAGCAATTTTTTTGCGAGAATGGGCACATATAGGCAGATAGTATTACCGGAAAAGACAAGGGAGACTGGAATGGCCATTGCTGGCACATTAGTCGTCGTCAGTCCGTCGTGCCCAGACACAAGTGGCGTCTCAGCAGAATATCTAATTCAATTGTTTTTAATAAGTAATATATTCTTTAAATTTCTGTAAGTGATCTTAGGAATAAAAATATTAGAATTCTGTTGTGGGCGTTCTTTTTGCTCGGCAATGAGTTTTTTCTGTTTTGCATAGTTTGCAAATATGGCGCAAATGGCTTTCTACAAAAGAAGTAATATTGAAAAGTCCCGTTTTTGATAATTCCTTTTTAGGAATACCTCTAAAGGTTTTTATATGAACGTGGAACAGAACGTACATTATTAGAAAAATGCTTGACTACGCTGAAAATGGTCAAACGTTTGCTAGAAATTAGTGGACAACCTGAAACTAATTACAACCTAATACCTGAAACATCCATAAGAATATTTGACTCCAAAAATATTGTCTACACAAAGGCAAGGTTATGTTTATAATTTAACCTGACGATAATATTTACATTCTGTATTCTAATTATTTTCTAGCTTGTCCGTTTGTGTAAGCTCGCATTTATTAAGAAACTGGTTTTTTCTAAAAAAAATGATAAGTGCTTTCATATTTATTCTTAGTAGCAATTTCGCCTAAGGTTACTCAAAACTATTTTAAATTTGTCGAATATGCGTTAACGCCAGCTTACGAGTGATTATCAAAGTTTTGTAGTTTCACCAGTCTCTGTGCAATGGATGCTCAGGTGACTGACCCAACCGACGCATGCGGTGAATGCGTGATGGCACTGATGACAGGCTGCGAACGAGTGCATAGTATATGTCTTGGGAGTGGCGTTGGTATGGGCGGAGCGTCGTTATAATTGTGGGACAGGATAACCGTTGCAATTGTCGCTGCATAGGCAGTGACAGCGCATATTGAAAATAGGGCTGAAGCACGCAGTGAACATCGCAGAAGCCAACAGCTCATTTAAGTGTTAAAGTACTAAGTCAGTTCAGTTTTGCTATAGACAGTCGCGTTGCGACCAATGGACCCTGGTTCGAATCTCGGGATCACCAATTCTGGGGTTGGGTGTGACTGGCTAATGATGAATAACAATCCCGAAATGGCCATTTCGGTCATTCTTGTCTTTGTCAGTTTCACTTCACATGTGGAATTGCACTAACCTTATACAAATAATCACAGATAAACCGATGAACCTTACATTTAACCAAATCAATATATTTTATTTTCTGGAAATACGGTCACAATATCAAGGAATTCTTAGCTTTAATCGTGTGTAAACATCCAACAAGCACACTTTTATTCTTCTGCTATCATTGCAACATTGTGAAGTGTCAAACGTGTGAGAAGTAAATGCCGTTATTATGCACGGAGCGGCAGGTGGATTTTACCATCCAATTACTTGTAATCATAACACAACCTCTCCGTATGCGAACACTGAGCGAGGTAGGTAGATAGGGAAAGAGTGTAACGACGAAAGCATTGATTGCAGGCTTCAGGTAGCATTTTCTCCGACACAGCCGAGGTCCATAAATTAACTCTGACGGTGCAAAGGGAGGCATGTTTACGACTTTTCGATTTTCACTGCTTCTGCAAACTTTGCTGCGTGCGTGCACAGCAGGAGATCTAGACCTTTACAGTCACAAAGCCTACCGCGCGGCACCAAGTAAAGTGCAAGGGCTAGTTTTTAAACTTTGTTAATAAGAGCTTCTTTAAATCAACATAACCTTTATTAGAATACTTGCACAAAGCAAGTGGAATGTGTTCGGTTTTAAGCAAAATAACTGAAATAGTCAAGCTTTACGCATAATTTCTCTTGAGAATATTTTGCAGCACTGAAGAATTGGAACGCGCCCAGTTTTTCGTGCAAATCCTATAGACAAAAACAGGCGGGTATGAATTGACTTGATACTGATTGCGACCGTAATGCCTCAGACGGTGGTTTGGCAAAAATGGTGTAAATGCTAAAAATGTGCGTTTTCTCGATCAACCACGCAGAACTTGTATATTCTCATACCAATTCTGATAAGATTTTGGCGCTGACGTGATAATATTAGCATCATCTGAGTTGCTAAGTGCAGTCCTAAAAATTAAAAAAAAGTTATACTGAATTTGGCAATGGGTTTACTGATCTCAAATTCAGCGGCAAGTAATAAAATTGAAGTAAAATGTATATAAATTGCTATGTAATGTAGATATGATGTTTTCCTGATAATACTCGCAAAATGCGTAAAACTAACAAAGTCATGAAAATAAATAGGGAATTGTCTAGTGTATTACCGGCAAACGTAAGGACTGCAAGCTACGCGTATTTCTAGCTTATTAGCGGTCATCAGCTGCAGTTACCCGATTCCGGTATAGCCAAAGAAACTGACGCTACACTCGAGTTTCTAACCCCCGATCAGTGAGCTAGAGATGAACGGAAGCCCAGTCGGCGATATCATCTCCTTATAACGCCTTGTGTGAGTCCCCAATGGAGGGACACGACAAGAAGGGTACAACGGCAGAAGTCTTTTAGTGTATGAGGTACAATGTATTTAGGAAACAAACGCGAGTAAACGAGATCCCTTGAGCCAATCAAATTTGCTCCTGAAATAGTCGCCGTTATTATTGGCTGTTATCTCAGTGAGTGACTGCAGCTACAAATTCAAATTATTGATTAATTGTCTAGCACGGTCATTGTTGCCTGCTAAGATTCTCATGATAGGGTGAATAGGCGCGCATCTAAACCTGTAATTGTCAAATTTTTGAAGAAAGTGGAATCGCGCTGCATAATTGTCAGATTTCGCATCCCACTTTGATTAGATTAAAGTAAATGTTAACCGAAATTTTGAACAGCGCGCTTAAAGGACGGCTGCTATTTTATGGACTAGCATACAATAGACGTGTCCCAGAGGTGCCGTTTAAGTTAGGCTGCGAAAGGTTATTACTGTAAAATAGGAATAAAAGTAGTAGAAAGTTGGTTTATTTTTATTTCGAAATTTGGTTCTAGATAAAGCCATTAGTTTCTTGCTGTGCAGAGTACAGTACGCCTAGTACTCTACAGTGGATTTGGATTATGTCATACACTGGAAAAATGACATTCGTATGCTTACAGATACAATTTTGTAGGACCGGACTTTTCATATTTGAACCATTCGCTCAGTAATGGAATTTTGAAACATAAATTGGAGCTGTCTGAATTATAAACGCCAAAAAAATGGGCGTATTGAATATTAGTTCATTTATTTATTTATTTATTTATTTATT
>UYRU01041701.1:11839-27562 GCA_900617775.1 Dibothriocephalus latus | reverse complement strand
CCAGAAATAAAGGCCGATTAGCAGCAAACAATGTGAGATTGTCCCAGTGTACATAGACCTTCACGTACGAAAATGGCGTAGTATGGGTTGAACAGCTTAGCGGAGCAGAAGCTCGATTTCGCCTGAAAATCAAATCAATTTCCTGTGAACTACAAAACGGACACTATTTTACGCACATATTTGTATGACCTTTTTTTAATCTATGTTCAGTCCTTCTTGTTTTGAGAAAGAATGCAGGAGCAGCCACATCTTAGAAATACCGCACGTTTAAGGGCATGTTTAAGAATTAAAAATTTGAAAACATAACATGTCATGTTTTGGACGCGTTTTTGTTCATGTGACATAAATCTCCATGGAGACCAATTTCATCTGTAATTAATGTAAAATATTGACATCTGTTTTTACCTCAAAGCAAATTGCGAAATATAAAGGGTTTTCCCGTAACCTTTTGAAAAATCGGAGTGGCCGAAAAAATTTTTTTAAAAATATGCATATTTTAGTTAGTGTTTCTGAAACTGAGATAGTAACTTGTCTTAAAAATCAATTTTCCATAAAATATTTACCCCACATTTAAGGACGGGAAAACGCAATATATAGTCATTGATCATAGACATGAAGCTTTGCTTGACAATTTTCTTCCAGAGAAAAATGGCTGGAAGTTTTCTTGATTTTATGACAGCATACAATGTGCCCGTCCGTTCTGCAACCTCAATCAAACATATTTTTCGTTGGACGTTATACAGAAAACATTCCGCCTAATCGCGCAGTTTCCTTGTTCGGAATGAATGCTATTTGTCTTAACGAAATTTCATGATAAGCTGCTAATTGCAGTAGATCAATGACGAGACCTTGATTAAGTTACGTAATGTTAGTTGACCTTGCTCATGAAAAATGTGTCCGTTGCTGCTGATTACTTTAGTCTGACCCAAAGATATGCTTGACAGTTGCATTAGCTGAGCAAACAGAGATATTTGCCAGTAAATAAAAGGCATTTCATCATCAGCGAAAGCAAAATATGAGTTAATATATGGACACATATGCTTTCAGTTAGCATGCAGGCGTTTTAAACAACACAAGAACAACTATTTACAAAAACGTACTTATCTGACGAAAAATAAGTCTTGCTTTCTGCCTATATGACCATGTTACTCGTTTAAAAACCTAATCTACGGCCTGCATCTTCTCATTCTCTCCGAAGTATGTCAAAATAAAGCTGTTTTTTAGTCACAGAATTATGTTTTTTATCCAAATCTCTATTCCCTTCTTGCAAAACGCGTAACTTAACGCTCTATTGTTTATTTCAATAGCCAGATAGTACTCTGATAAGAAGCACTGTCTTTTTGAACCACTAATGCTGGTTCGATAGCATTGCAGGCTGTCTCCATCAGGTGACATTTCTTTGCATGTCTCTCGCTAATGAAAGACAACTCTACAGAAAGGACAATTCGTACTTTTGCCAGACCTGATAGGCAAACCATTGCAAGCTGGAAACTTTCTGACAGCTAGTATTATGCTTTGGTAGGACGGTGATGTGGCCACTTGCCCGAGAAGAAACAGACGTACGACATTATTTCGTTGGTTACGAGTGCAGGGCAGATTGCGACACTGTAAATGGTTGCGTAAAAATAACACAGTACAGATAGTTACAACCCACAGACAGTTAGATTGATATGTTTGCAGTGAAGGATGATAAATGCACTCGTGAAATGGCAAACACTTGTCAATCACAATCTGCAGTTTTATAGTTAGCGTGTTCTAAACTCCCCTAAGACACATAATTGGAGACTGCAGGCACTTGCGTGTATAGAGAAATCTTTCATTGTGGGCTGTAGAATATCCTATTTTTATCATTGAAACCCCTTTTTTTAAAAGAAACTGCAAATCCTCGCGTTAGAGCACATAAATGTATACATCAAATCAAATATCGAAATTCAGAACATGGGACGATTGGTTGTTCATACGGACGACTTTTTCTTTCAAAGTATGACAGATATTACGGGATTACTTAATATTTAATTATTGTGAGATTTTAATTCTTATTAAAGTCAACGGCGCAACGTACCAGAGCTGAATTCAAAAATTCGATTTGGTGAACGTATGTTTTCAGGAACCCTGTCCAACTTTAGAAGTTTCATTACCCCTGCAACTGTACTGGTCTGATGAAGAGTTGCTGACAACATGTGTTTGCCAAATCGACCTTTCAAATTAATCCTGCGAATATTTGCAGAACTCGCATACACAAGTATGTAAAAGCTAACATAAACTGCACATCTATGAGGAAGACAGCCCCAGTATTGGTTTCTGTCTTTCAGTTTCGTATGTTATAAATAGCAACACATAACGCTGATATGCCGATAGTTAACAACAGATATTCGTTGATAAACTTTCATCGATTTCTTACCAAAGTCACTCGTTCCACTCTGACTTAGGCCTCACATTCGGGTCTTACCCAGCGTCAAAACAGCGGGTGGTACTTCAGGCAGATAAGATTGTCTCCTTTATCTTCACCAGCAATGTAATATGGTAAGAAATATGACAGGAGCCTAGATGCGTGGACTGGGAGGGCTTTGCATAGGTTACCAGAGGACGTACGTTTCATTTCTCTCACTTAGCAACGTAAAATATGCACATGGATCTCTACACGCCGATTTCTTCATGCGGGCGGAGTGAAAACAATGAATTGTAATCAAAGTACACTTATTGACCCTGTCCAGCTGTACCATTTTTATCATCCCTGCAAATTTACTGGCTTGTAGAAGAGTTGCCGAAAACATGTGTTTGGCAAATCGACTTTTCAAATTAAACATCAGCTTAACGTTTAACGTTGCATTAAGGCAAACAATATGACCAAGGTCACATTGGGGGCACTTTATAATACTAAACCTTATTTCCGCTAAGTAAACCACTTTTTTCAAATCCGGCTTTTGATTTTATACCGTGCTGTACAATGGTGCAAATTGTAACCGCATTTATAAGCATATTCGGGATATCGTTTTTGTTAAGAGCTTTAAAACACATGTGAAAAGTCAGCTACTCATTGAAATGTACTTTCTTAGGATTTTGATGACCCTATACCAAATCACGAGGATTCAACTCAAAACATTTTTTACCCCTTAACTCTTCTGTGATGTCCTTACCGGCATAGTTCCGGCGTTTAAGGCCTTTAATATGCAATTTCAAATAAACGTGGGAGTTAGTTGACGCGGCCTTTTAAAATGCGTATTCACAGTGATGACGTAAATCGGCACAAAACATGCGATCACAAAATGCGAAAAATGGGCGATTCCTATACATGAAGAACGAGACTCAAGCAAATTCGTCTTATTATTCAAAATTAAAATACCTGTAAAAGTATAATACATAGTAATATAAAACTTTCAAACTTTGCGCACAAAGCTTAAGTTAACTTTGATAATATTGCTTTTACTGTGAATAATCCTTTCTTTGTTTAAGGTAACTTTAAATTTTTTATCATCGCTTTTCGTGTAGACATGGCCTACACACGACGCAAGTTAACATTCATTGAACATGTTCCTGCTGATAAAATTGGTACTCATTGGACTAGAGTTAGAATAAGGTAAGGGATCATCGAGATGAACCACTCGAGACATTGCGTAAAGTATTTTTGTCTGTTACAAATATTAACTGCAATTATTCAGCAAATAAACAAAGCCTCTCTGCGATTTGCAACGAACACGCAAAGGCAAAAAAGCAAGAAGTAACGGATTTGACTACAGAAAGATGTCGCAACTATGCTGCTAATAATGGCTTTTATTTTGAAACGTGGTTGTGTCTTTTCAGGATGCAATTTTTAAAGTGCTTCTTAGTTTTTAATAGTAATTAGGTTTGGTTACGTCTGAACAACCTCCCTTTAACTGATCAGAAAAGTTTAATTTAAGAGGTATATTCTCTAAACGCACATTTATTGTACACGCACCGAATTTTAATGGAACAGATGCCTCGACAATAAGAATAAATATATCACATTTTCTAACGTATTAGAAAGTATATATAACGTTTGAGCATGGTTCTACAGATAGGCTGAAAACGTGACATATTCCCTAAAAAGGTTAACTCCCGAAATTCGAAGCGAAAGATGAGCACATAGACATTATCATGTAACAAGATTCGTGAAGGAACTTATAATGGACAACATTCGTATTAACACAGTAACTGATATGGACTAGCGTGGCCAAAATGTTTTAACAACCAAAGGCTGCAATTGCAGTTTTCTCCATTTTTCCATGTAAATGTCTTTATTTATGAAGTAGTATAAGTCATATTTAATGACGAGCAAAGATTCTCTGATAAACACACACAGTTTTAACTTGTCGCTGCTTATCTTCGAAAGCAACAGTAAAAGTTCGCCGCGTCACCTTTAGAGAGATTTTGCCCGTAAAATATTTCCCATCTCCGAAGTGACTTAAATGGCTGAATGTTATCGTATTTCGCAAAAAATAAACGAGCTGCATTTTTAGAGATTAAAGCATCTAGGTTTTTTTATTTTTGGAAAATAAGAAAACCCCCTAAGTATTCCTTAAATGCCCAGGGATAAACCATAAAAGAAAAGGCTTTTGCGAGTGCTTTAACAATATAGACCAGAAAAGCGAACTTATGAAGAAGCTGACGATTTATTTGGGTGAATGAGCATCTTTTGCCTGCGAAACGTAACTTTATGTAAATTTCTTGGCAAGGACTTTCTTTCATTATCTTCATCAATATTTACTGAGTAACTAAGTAAACAAAACTTGAAGGAAACGTAATGTACATATGGGGTTATCATCTTTGTTCCGTTAGTCCATATTTCTCTCATTTTGTAAGCACTTTAGGTATTTTGCTTGACTAATTTAGTGTAGTTAATGCAATAGTCGCAAGAAATTGAAACGCCATGGTCAATTGTGTTATTTTTCATGTTCAGTCTCTTGACTGAAAAAAATTTTTAATATTTTTTCGCCAACTATAACCCTTTGAAGTGAACGAACATTATGTATTTACACCTGCTGATTATTATGCTCTAGTAAAGCTGGCGCCAAAAAGGCGGGCAAGTTATTAAATCGGGATATATAAATTTATATAGCCTTCACTTAAGACGGAAGAATATTTAGCGAATGTCATTATATGAAAGCACGATATAACAAAATTACTAAAAACAGAATACTTTAAATTAATATACTGTAAATTTTATCCTTTTATTTATACATTAAATGCCGTGTATTATATCTTTAATTTATTTATTTGTTGGAACACTCATATAACATATCAGTTTATGTCCTCTCAAACAAATTTATGGGGGAACTGTTTTAAACATTTAGTTGCTAGTTGTTATTTTGTCTTCGACATGTCCAATCTGCTTCAATAGGGAATTGCTTACGCATTCCTATACGGGAAGAGTCTGATGAATGCTGCGTTATGCACATGTAAGACGAAAGATGGAGAACTTTTCGTTACTTTTTCTTCCTTAGTTCCTATGAAGCCAATATGCCGAAGATAATTACTTAGACGAACCTAATTACGGGAGTTTATATTTTTAACGTTCACGCACTAACATCATCTACTGCCTATTGTACAAAAATAATGTTTTCTACTTTGCATAATTACGAATGTATTCGGCCGGAAACCTAAAGTGTAAAGTAGGCATCAGTCTACTGAGACATTGCCTACATTCAGCGGTCAAAAGCAAAACCTTTGGCATAGAGAACATTTTAACTTGCTCAATTGGTTTATATGTTCAGAAATGAAGGTTGTTTCAACACTGGTCAACGATCTAATATTTAACATCTGCTTTTTAAGACTAAGACGACCAGTTTCGCATTTATCGTAAAGCCCTTAAGGGGTGCCCACTTAAAGGTTAATTTATGGCTCCAGTAACGTCTTACGGCGCATACACAGTACGCTTTTTATTAGAATTAGCGCGATAAATACGAATAAATAACTTTTAGCGTATAAAAGGAAATAACATTTTTTGTCAAACTGCAGCTTTCATGTGATTGCTAAATCGCGGGCTCATTAAAAGAAGGCCTTAAAAGAGATTTATTGTCTCTTAAAATGTGTTTCGATCCGAAAAAGTTAGTAAGCTATGATCGCAGCACTGAGTGTTTTGTAGTCTATTCCTATGCTACTTAACTTTCTTTAGGATGCCGGCTTTCAAACGATCGTCTTTGCAGACACCTGGAAAAGCACAAAGGGTCATTTACTTGGTATAAATTTGTGCCATTGATTTTTGATACCCTATAAATTGAACCATGTTTCGTAGTTAACCTGTAATAAAATATTACTTCTTGTACTAATACGTGAGACAAATACACCTTCTTGATTACCTTGATTTTCACACTATGACCCTTAGTGGCTGTAAAACTTACATTTAATTTTTCAGCAAACATGCGCTTTGTATTATCACTAAGTAAACTCACACTGTTTGCTTGGCTGTGAGCTTGAGGCCCTAGACGGCTAATTATATCTTGCAATGAATGAGGATCATATTTTATAAATTATGAGCAACATAAGTAAGTTGACAGATGAGAAGTATTTTGAATAAATAATTTTTGAAGACATTTCGCAATTGTGGTATTTTAAAATGGTAAGCCACATTTCATTCAGGTATGTGATTTTAAAAAGAAGCAATTAATGACTAAAGGAGCATAAGAAATAGTTCCTTTTCGATTTTTTATAACAAATGTTTATTTGTCTAAAGGCCCCGGAACTTAGTGCAACAAAGTGTATATTACATAAAAAAAGCCTGTTCTTAAGTATTTGCTCTTGCAGAGTTTCAGTAGGAAGCTCTTTTTCAAAAGCCGGCATCCTGGCTTGACTGAACTGTATTAAAATTAAACTGCATATTTATCAATATTACAACCCTACATAACTAAACAGTTCGAATAAAAAGCACACACAGCAGGTAGAACTTCTTTGCGAAACTGAAAGGCCTAAAATCAGCATTAATCCACATTTGTGCCGCGTGCGACAGTTGGTCATGGGTAGCATGCTCATTACCGATATTTACTGATTTCAGATTTGGTTTGGCCATGCTTCATTAGTTTGAGTCTTCTTTGGTGTGCTACCTGTTAGTGATCTTATTATCCTCGTTCCTTAAAGTTTTCCATTATCCTAAGTCGTCTTGCTCAATACGAACATAATTTTTCGAAATGGTCGCTAGGAAATATTCACAAATTTTGATTCTGCATGGTGCGAGTACGTAGATTCCACGACGGTTGGCTCACATTTCTGTTAATAACCATAAATCATAGCTCCAGCTTGCTGTCAAGTGGGACTCACTACCAAAGTAGCTGCTCCTCAATTTGTCCGGGAATGTAGTACATGGAGAAACAATTATTGGTTTTTCGTCAAACGGGAACGGTCAACTGCAAACTTGTCTTGTTTTACGAATATATTGTTTGGCAGTTACACCGCAATGTTTACTTCTCTTTATTTTACCTAACGGTGAACGACTCCTAGCGTTTACTTCCCATTAACAACAACCTTGACAGGCAACTAAATTTAAACGCGTTTAAATTAATCATTCGTATTGTATTAATCTCTCGCAAATTTTACTTCCTTTTAATCTGGCACTTTCTGGTAGACTACTCCAATCGTGATAGGCATATACAACGCATTAAACTGAAAAAATCAACCTAAAAAAACATTTGTTGACCAGTCAAAATGACAGTTTTACCGGGTAAATTTAAATAAACCGGAAAATAGGAGAGTAATTCGACTGAAGTTTTGGAAAAAAAATGTTTTACATAGGCCTGACATTGTTTATAGGATGCCTGTGTTATGAAACTGCATTGGCGTTTGTCGCATTCACCGCAGTAGGACCACAGGTAAGGTGACCGCCTCGCTCATGTTGTCCATGGGCAATTGGGTTCACCGAAACTGGCACTGGGAATCATACGTGCTTTCACTGTTATTGCTCATTTATTTTTGCATGCTCATTTTCTTTCGGTCTGATGATGCATAATCTAGGACGTGGATATACTGGTTTTATTTTATTTAGTGTTAACGTGTCCATTATTGCTGCATTTTCCAGTTTGATTGATGTTTCGCTTATTTTGCCTGCGATTGCAAATGATGCTCTGTTTGTGGCGTAAATCATATAATTCCGACCAATTTGTTATCCATGCACTTGCCAATATGCAAACACAGAAAAAAGATTATGTCACGAAAGCTATGTTTAGGACACTGCAAAATGGCATGTATCTTTGTCCTACAAAAGCAAAAGTAGGGAGTTGTTGATCACGCTAAATGGACTACACCTTCGTGGTAAACCTGCTAATCGAAGAGAAACCGCTTTGCTCGAAGTTAAAGGCTATATACATTTTTTTTGGAACGCGCGAACGTTATGGCTCTTTTAATTCTCTTCCGAAATACGATTCGGAAGACATCCGTTCAGGCCAGATGTCTAGGCATTTATTTCTAAAACCTACCACTACTGAAGACCTCCTACTGTGAGGAAAAACTTACTGGCATAAAAGTACCCCCAACTGTGACAGGGGATGGCTGGTTGGCACATTGTCAACTGACTGTTGAAAGCGTTTGCATGTAACTGAGAAGGAGCGAAAAAGTACGCAAAATAATTAACCAGAGTAAACAAATTCTGATTGCATTCCGTCTACACGTTACAAAGACGTGGGGAATCCGGTGCGAAGTATGCTAAATCATCGTGTCTGCCCTGTTCTTCGAGCTAGAGGAATGCAGCGAAGTGTATTACAAATTTACCAATTGGACACACGTTGTTCTTTTTAAAAATATGTCTAACAAATATGCCATAACATACTGTAACGGAAACATGGCTCAAACAGGAAAATTGTCCGTTTGGCTTTATTCTACACCACAGTATTCCGAACCGCAGAGTGACCTGGGTGATCGGACTAACTTCGTAAGACTCTGGTCAAAATGGCACGAGCAACTTCGGCGCTATCTGCACGCGTGATATGCGTGCACGCCGCCGCCTGGCGCACTAATGAGGTTTTCTATTGTTATGTTTACTCAGATTTTACGGGCAATATAAGCTCAACCTGAACAGATGTTTGCCTACTACAAAAGGATTAGTTTTTCAACTTGGCAGCACTCGACCGATGCACTTTGCAGTATGTTGGTACAGAAATTCACTGCAGTATGATAATAAGAGGGGATTAATCCACGGTATCAACTGGGGCAGTGGTGCCGAGAAAAGGTGACTAAAGCGGTACAGTAATATGTGCTGTATACAAACTGGTAGCTGGTAGGCTTAAATGCGGCCTGCGAATCGTGAAAAACAGTAAATCTTTTTGGCAGAGATAGTTTAAGTATACCCCTAGTTTCAGCATTTCGTCCAACGGAAACTGTGGTTGTAGGAGTTCAATGGGTGAGGAAATAGGATAGGCAGTAACATAAATTTGTAGAAGTATATGTAAAGTGGAAAAATTTAATTGTACTTGTTTCCCGCGGCCGCCGGAAGTAGTTGTTTTCCGCATATAAATTGCTGTCGTGCGCAGAGCTTCGGGCCCCGGACTATGCAAATCTAATTCCGAAACGGTAAGTTTGACATCAGGTAAGTTGAAGCAAACGACTCCCTTACCACCGTTTCTATTTTGTAAGGAGTTCTGAGAATCCCCCATTTTGAGAATCTGGTTTTTCACCAATAGTTTAAACGATAATATATATTAGAAAAAACTACAGACAAAAATCAGGAAAATTTATAAATACAATAAAGTTAAAATGCATATAGCAGTAATAAAAGTATATTCTACGTAGATTCTAATTCTACACACATAAAGTCCCTATAATTACCATTTCCGTAGGAGAATATGCTGACACTAGGGGCATATTAATTGCAATACTTAAAGTTCTTTTATCAACTTTTGAAAATTAAAACAGTGTTCAGTTTAAGCTAGAATAGAATTAGATTGTGTTCGCTCCTAGGTCATTGCCAACTTGAATATCTATCATCTAGGCAGTAGCATGACCAGCGCTGGGGAGTGAATTTCTTGTTCTCCGTAGCAGTTACCGAATTCTTTTTATTCTCCGGTGTCGGAGGATAGGTTAAGACAAAGAAGATAAACCTGAACACAGTGTCTGGAAGAGCCTGATAACCCGTCTACGCGGGCAAAACATGACCTGACCAGCACAAAACCAGGCATTTTTTTCAAAAAAAGTAAGTAGGTGGCTGGTATCGCACGCCGCTAAGGGATCAGCTCGGTTTACCTTTATGTTCTCTATGTGATACGTATATCTACCTTTCGTACAGTATAATTTCCGCTTGTGCGTAATTTACGAATGGAACAGACAGAAGATTAAGATTTATATAGAAATCTTAGTATATATCCGGCCACTCGTCTTTTGGAGCCGTAATTTAAAAACAGAGCCTGAAAGTAATCCACTCTAGTGGGAATACTTCAATGTAAAGAGAAAAGTGATTTTAGTCTTTCTCAGTCAAATTATATCATTTATCATTAGTTTTCGTACGTGCGTTTGTACCGACACGCAAGGAACAATACAGTTTTCACAAACTTCGAAAATTTTCCATGCAGCCTTCGCCATACTGTATTTGGAGACATAATTTTATGCCTATTATGTCAGCTATCAGTTTCAAATAGATTTTGTGACAAGGTTGCGTACAGGTAAACTCTCAGCAACCAACTGGTATTTAGGATTATACATTTTGTAGCGTTTTACCCTTTGTTCGTCGCAAAACAACTGCGGCAACGACCGCAGCTACCTAGTTGCTATTCACAGACATAGTTGCGTCATCAAAATTTTAGGGAATAAAGAGACAGCGGATCTTTGAGCCCCACAGGCTTCTGCGTTCCAACAATACTGCCGTTTAGGCTGATAATTTAGACTGTTCCGCAATACCGTCGGTCGTTACGGCTGCTGTCACGGCGCGAAAAAATGAAATACAAGGCAGAGTGGGACGAGTAAGGTTCGGTAGCGGTTAGCGAACGTTCATCAACGAATGCCAACGATTGCCATTAGTAGAAAGCAGCAAATCA
The DNA here is from genome assembly GCA_900617775.1 of Dibothriocephalus latus. NCBI lineage: Eukaryota > Metazoa > Platyhelminthes > Cestoda > Diphyllobothriidea > Diphyllobothriidae > Dibothriocephalus > Dibothriocephalus latus. The sequence continues at coordinate 16,592 of UYRU01041701.1, read as the reverse complement.
TTTGCCCGAAGGCTGTTTGATCCTATGCGGCCCAAGCCTTTTCTATATAAGCAAGTTAGAGGTCAACGGGTCTACCAAGTGCAAACCAGAGAAAAATTATGCGATTGTGTTAGGCCGTTGTCTTCAGTATATGCTTTTGGAAGACGACGCTGTGGAGCTGAGTAGTATTTAAGTGTCAGGATTAACAAACCTGCAATATATGCCAACTGACACCTTACAATAAATAACATCAGCCCACTGTGTGTTATGTGTCAAGTGTGTAATTTGTGTCAACGTGAATCAGGGGGCGCCAGATCCTCATAGTTCTCAGGTTATGTGAATCTTGGTGTATGTTTGCCACGGGGGCCGGATCAAGCTGTGGCGTGCGCAGACCAGTTTACCGTCACTCTCAGCCAACGTACCGTCCCACCTCAGGTGACCGATCAGCCAGGCAGCAGCTTGTTGGTGGTGATACGGGGAAAGAATGAGGTCGACCCTCCGCACATTTATTTCCTCACTATCAAAAATCTGATGCGCTTGAAGCTATCACGGGGCGCTAAAAGCCGTGGTTTGGGAGGCCGTCAACTGACGGGGTAACTCGGACACCGCAGCCATTCCAGCGTGTGTCTTCTCGCGTAGAGTGGCTGACTGGTGGGCAGAAAGTCAAGTTGTAATGGCTTCTCCTTCATTTGGACTTTAAGGCGCTCCCGCACAAACGGGAGCCCACCTAACAAGGCGGTGTTGTTATGGTGCGTGTGGGAGTTTGTTCACGGACACTGCCTGCGAGCTCCCCCACCTCTGGTCTTATTTACTTATGCCTTAACAGGTATGGGGTAGTCAAATTGTAGGGTAGATCCGGCGAGTCTTCCTTTAGCTTGCTGAAGCTCCTGGTGGACATCGTCGAGGGCGACGTTTTAATTATTAAATGCAATTCACTGCATAAAGCAGAACGGTTACATCAGGTAGTACGTCAAGGATGAACGCCGCTGTTGCTCCTCAGAGTAAGCCTAACTGCCGATGATTAGTGTAATTGTGAATCCAATCACAACATCTTCGGAACTGAGTCCTTGGCGGATGTGGTTAAAAACTCGCTAGGTACCGTACTTAAGGATAACGTCGGCTAACCAGCAGTTGACGCAGTTGAGGCACCGTGGTCAGATTGATGCGGTTTAGCGCTCTGCTCCCTAATGAATGGAGTCCCGTGTGATTGGGACTTATCTAACTTTAGAAACTGGCAGGTGAGAAGGAATATTTTCAGCGTTCGTGATGCTTCCTGCTCACACCGGCAGGCAGCCTTCTTCTCTCATGAAACGGCAATTGTTCTGTTACTGCCAGCCGCACTCATTTACACTTTATCGCTTTCATTACCACGTCCTCTACGCTCTTCATTTCAATGAGCTATCCGGGCTGTACTCGTAACCCCGAATAGCCCTCCTGTGAATGAGATGAGATTACTCGAGTACTGACCCGTATGCCAGAGGTGAATCGTTCCCTCCGACCAAAGCGGTGGATCTCACTGATAGGGAAAAATAGGTCTCTCGGTGTTGCATACAGTCATACAGCTATCCTATCTACTGTCGGGAAAATGACCCTTCCGATTGCCGTCTTCGATGACATTTTGGTTTATTCACCTGCTATAACCACATCGGATTTTAGGAAGGTGCATTCATCACCCCTCTACTTGTGACTTTCACCAATTCCTCGCGCCAGTACACTGACCTTCTCGGTCCGCAGCTATGGTAATGGAAGTTCATTACAGGCTGCACTTGATAGCTCATCTCATTTTTCTCCTTAATAAACCTTGAGTGGGAAGGCTGCCAACTGACGAGATACCGCGAACTGTGCAGTCAGCTCAGTATGTTTTGCTGTGGAGTGGCCAACTGGCAAACTGAAAGTCGAAATGCAATATCTTTTTTTTATGGTCTTGACGGTACCCTCAGTCCACGGTATCCGAACTAAGTTGGGCGGAAGCCCTAGGGCTGGCTTAAGCTGCGCTAGCCACATGCGTCATCTTTAGCCTCCTCTACCTATAATTTAATATAAGCTAAAATTGCAGCCGTTACGTCCAATGAGTATCGTTGAGCTAGGACAGGGGTCGGGAACGTATGGCTATCGAGCCAAATGTGAATCTTTTGATGATTGCATGTGGCTCTCTCTCTCTCTCAGATAAAATTGGAATCAGAAACTTCAGATTTGGTGATTTTGCTTTCTCAAATAAATACATCCGGAGGCTTACTATACTCGCATTCAATCGAATTTAATCCTAAAATATATTATATGACTCTCACGGAAATATATTTCCAAATATTTGCTTTCTTCTCTCTTTGATTAAGAAAGGTTACCAACCTCTGATCTAGGAGGACAAACCATCACTTCTGAATTCACAAGTTTCTGTTGCCTGGGATAAATGATCTATACCAACGTGATTGCATATCTGGCCAATTTCAACTCCCCACACAGCTACCTTTTGAGTAAGTTTTAAGCTAATGTGAATTTTAAGATAATCAACATTACACTTTGTACTTCAGGCACTGAAGTTTTGTCAAGTTAATTCCCTATAAAAGTAACGGGGCTCTGTTAGACCGTGCCTTTACGGGTTTTTTTTACATGGTTTTGTTTCCTGACGGAGGGCGCAGGCACTTAGAATTCAGTACCGCTTGACTGTTATTTAGTGTAACGACGTTTGCCTGCCTTCGAAACAAAGACTGTTAGCTTAGCGATCAGATAATTTTAACAACGGAACGCCATGTCTTAGTAAGAAACTGTGAATGTCTAAATGTAATTTTTAAGATAACTGGTTTTAAGGGTCTTGTAATTGTTACAAAAGTCGTCGAACGACGTTTTACGATGTTAGCCATGACGAAGTCACTGGTTTCCGCCTCCAACGCACCGTACACCAAACAGCGTATATATGATTGCGTTGACTGATTATTATCGACTTCCGACCAAGCGTACTGGACAGCAAAAGCCGCGAATTGTCCATTTTTTATTACCTGCCGCGTGAGTAATTTTCTGCGCTTAAAATAAGTCTATTTTTAACTTTATTCAATGAACCGAATAAATACTTATAACACGCCCAACTGATTCTGCCTCGTCAGACTATTTCTGCGTGCGTCAAGATTTACTACAAGAGCGGCCCAAAAGGGAAAGCCCTGCCGGTCGGACGCGGAACTCTCCCACATTGAACGAAGATGGAGGTGGTGCACTTTATTGCGGGTGGTAATAGAGAACTATTAGAAGAACCTCCGCAGTGTTCTTAAAAAATCTTAACTGCATTTGTTTGACATGCATATTTTAATGCACAAGGAGGTCAGTAGTAGGAAGATTGTTTGCCGACACCTGCACTATGCCTGATCGGGTACTACTGGTAATATTTATAGAAAATGAGGTAAATCACACTTCCTTAGTTTCCTTCTTCTAGTGCATTTAAAGGGCGATTTGCAGGAATAAATTTTAAAGTAGGAAACAAGATGTGCCCAAACCGACTTACTTATTAATTCACGAGAAGAAGAAGAAGAACAAGAAGAAGAAGAAGAAGAAGAAGAAGCGATCACTGGAACAAGAATTTCAATGTCCTGACCTTTCGGATTCCGTCGGGAATCCTTAATCGTAGGTAATCGTAGAAAGTATGAAGCATGCGCAGTATAGGGTGACACATGCACAAATTGCACGGAATTTATAGGTCGTAGCGGTCACCCGCATGCGTACTATAATTGTCAGTCCCTGTAGCCACCGTTTGAGGTCTTAATTTGTGCGGTGGTCGCTCATTAATTGCCACAGTGTTCTTGTCAGCGTCGGATGCGGGTTTGATAATTGCGCAACAATTATGCATGCTGTCGTCAGAGTTGTTGCTGCACCCGGTTCTTCCCACGTGACTGATTCTCTTGCTCAGGAAAGTTCTCAGTACACTGTATGGAAACGCCAAATCGTTGCACTTGTTTATAGACTTGGGGTCTGAGAACTATGACTCGAGCAGCTCGCGGCTCAGGCGGTTTTATCACCTCCTGCGAGGACTTCGCCCTTGTCAAACTTGAAAATATGGCTGGGTTCCGTCTAGTGAGGAGCAACCTGGTGGTTGGCGTCTTTCTTCATCACCGCCGCTGCATCCTCGGCCGTGCAATCTGTGTATGTACCACACTTATCTGCGCATGTCCTAAATGTTTCTACGATAACCTATGGTTAAGGATTCCCGACAGGTTCCGAAACATCAGGAATATAAAACTCTTGTTCCAGTTATCACTTCTTCTTCTGAACTGCTCCCTGGAATTCGCATTTTCAAGTCATTTAACTTATAAATGTAGATAGAGAAGGAGGAGCCGTTTCTATCAGCGATATTATAATGTTGCCCGTATGGGCTTTTGGGCTCCTTCTGGAGTCCATTGTCAGAGATGAAGGCGTCAACAAAAGACAAAAAATAGTAATAGGCTGTAGGGGCCAATCAACTATTATAGAGAAGGGAATCAACCACCAGTACCATCAGTCTGTAGATGCCTGCGCAGGGCAATATATACCGGCGCCACATCGATATATCAGTTGACTTAGGGATCATCCGAGGCCCAGGCTTCAATTAGTTCTCGACCTGTCTTGTTGCCGGAGTCCGCGATCATCCTCGCAGTTGCGAAGTTAAACCCGTGACCGGTCTCGTAGGTACGGGCAGCCACTTGCGCTAATTCGTCACCCCGTCGTATAGCCAGCTTATGTTCGTGTATACGCGACTCAAACATGCGTCCTGTCTTTCCTGTGTAATTTCGGCGACAGTTAAGACATTGTATGA